>JABFOV010000500.1:0-37317 GCA_022817685.1 Aradophagus sp. ZL-2020 | reverse complement strand
GTATTTTATAATTCCATTTACATTTTTGTTAAGAATATTTATAATTTTAGTTTCAAAATTGGACGTAAAACCCGTGGATCCTATTTCTAGTAGAAATTCTAATATAGCTGGGATATGGTCTTGATTTTAAAATTATTACACACATCGGGTTCTCATCAGGCATGAATATCAAAATCTAAGAATGTATCGTACCGTTAATATCTCATCTCTATGTCGAAAACCATTATACGAAAATTTTCTAAATCAAAATATAGAAATTTTCGTTGAGAATTAAACCCTGTTTCTCCTCTCTTTAAAATCCGCAAAGTAGTTATTTATTACTTGATCAGTAGTGTGGACTTATACTTTAATCAGGTAGCCTGATAAAAACCAAGTAATTGCCCTAAATGGTAATGCAGACCGTATTAGGCAGCCGTTTACAATAATGAGAATTAATCAGGTACACTAATAATAGTCCATTGATGATGTAAACCTTATCAGGTCTAGAAGACTGATATGGAACGCCATATTTCATTTCTATTAAGAACGATATAATATTGATCAACATAAAACTCACCTCTTAAAATGACTCGGCAGTATATTCACTGTGATTTCTTTCAGCGAAGCAAATTCCTTCACAATTTCTGCAGGACGGTCCGCGAGTGCTGGCTCCTTTTTCACGAGGACACGGCAAATGTTTGAGATTACCGAGCGAGTAATTTATGTTTAAGATAGATGCAAGTGGAGCAGAATTTAATGCAAACTCGGCGGAGTAATCGTGGCTCAATGAAACGAGGCGACAATGCGCGAAAGTGAATAACGAAAATAGGTAAATGGATAAAGGGAGTGCTTTCGAGGACCGGGAGCACAGAATTTATGATTTCTCCGGGCGAGTTTGCTCGGCTCGGCTTTATACGTGTATTATATTTTACGATACTGTTATAATGCGAATATTGACACAGCTCGGGTCGCGGTATCAAATCCCCGCGCCGAGCAACGCTACGTGAAAGCGGAAGCGAAAACGAGCGCGGAGAACAAAAGAAGCGCCGAGTGTTTGGCATTTTTGGTAATCGTGAATTGCTGTTAGTGGCAAAGAGCGGACATGGAATTCCGGATTTAAGGAACGAGTGGCTCGGCGCGGCTCTGCTACCAACGCTGAGTAGAGTGCCGCAAAAATGACACTTCCTTCACGCCTTGAATTTTTCGTTCGCGTTCTTTCGCTTCCCGCGACGTTTTTTATCTCAATCCTTTATCGTGGCTAATAAATAAAGGATTTTTTCGACCCGAGCTCGAGAATTAAATGCGATGTTAAAGCGCCGTTTCCTAAAGCTAACAGTGGAATAAAACTAAAGCCGCGGCAACAGTTTTTTCCAGTGGTTTTTTTTTGTCGCTGGGTTAACTTATTTACTTTTACTTTGAACTTAAATTGTCGTTGATTTACAATTTCTATTCGCCCAGACGTTGTTAATTAGTACTTAGTTTGCAAATTTTCTTTTTTTTTTTTACTCGGTTTTCTTTGAATTGAATTTTTTTTTTTCGATTTTTGCAAAAAGAAAATGGCGGTCGAAATTGACAGCGTAAAAAATTTTTGTTTTTAAATCAATTTCTGTCAAATTAAAGTTGTACTTTATAGTGTAACTAATGAAATTTCTGCAGTATAAATCTAGAACCTCATTACTCAATGTTTTAAGTTTGCCCCAAAAAGATTTATGTGGAATCAGAATCTCGTAATGCATTTAAAATTTTCCATGTGGAAATATCCTTATGATTTAAACTTAATAAGAAGTTAAATAAATTTGAAGTAGATGTAAATCTTTATAAAAATGTTTAAAATGCTTACATGTACTTCAGAGTTATTTAAATCCCGTGAACATTTCCACGAGTGAAAATCTTTACATTTATAATTTAATGCAAACGTAATCAGTCAGTCATTAAAATAAAGTTTAAATTAAAAAAATAAAAACAATAATATCATGTCCAAAGTTAAACAATCTTATGATTCACCATCTGATAAACTAATCAAAACTTACCCAACAATTAAAAGCTCGAAAATAAGCAGTACCGAAATCCGTCTTTCGCTCAAAGTTCGAGCCGAAAGTAATATATCAAAGTGTCGAACTGGGATTCTAATAAAATTAATCATTAGGATTTTCGATAACATTGATCGGGCGCGAAGTTTGTTTGAAAAGCGAGCGCTTCCGAAAGGAGATCGGACGAAAGATTGGCGCGAAAGGTGCTGTGAAATGCATTGGCGTCACGCTCCGAGGATGTAGACAAACATTCGGTGTCCATAAAAGTTGAGTTTCTGTTTAAGTTGGACCTATGTGCTATCATGCACCGCACGTCAGGCTAAAGACACACAGGCCAAGGAGCTGCAATAGCCGGCCGAGTTCACGCCCCACTTTTTTACGACGAATTTCGCCGGGTCTTGAGAAACGGATAAATAGCAAGCAAGTAATCAAGTCAAACGAAAAAAGCGCCCGGGAAAGAGAACGAGAGAAAACTAACAAAGGGCGAATTTCGCGCGCGCTCGCCGATCTGAAACCTTGAACGTGGAGGGAAATTGCCTGCTCGAAAACAATGCCGGCGAAGTGAATTTCAAATGACTTTTAAGTCTCGGGGCCAGTCAATGAGTCGTCCCTTTTCTTTGAGTCTGCGGGATCGACTGTTAAAGCGTCCTGAATTCTTAAACTGATTTATTATAAATTTGATATTCTTATTATAAGCGGATTTTACATTGAAAATGCAGACAAAAATGAATGCAGTTATTATTCATACAAACGCAAGTGTCTTATTCTGTGAAGATTTTTAGTTCTGAGACAGCAAAAGTGTCTCGATACTTTTAGTGTCTCAGTCATCGAAAATGTTTCCAAATCAGATGCTTGTTTTTACACTGGTAAAAATAAAACTTTATGTGCGTGAAATTCATCACGTGGCAAAATATTCTTTTGAACCAAGACAACATTATCAAAAATAAAAAAAAAATAAATTGTTGTTTCAGAAAATGTTGCACTTTGTTATGTGGCCATCTCTACACTCATTAATATTTTACAATTCAGTTCTTTGAAATGTTTCCACTTATTATTATTTTAAATCAGACTGTGATATAATATCCTTATATTATATAAAAAAATTACTTTTTTAAAAAAACTTGGAAGTTGCAATTTGAATGATTCTATTTATATACATCATATAATTGATAAACTTGAAAAAAAATTGTTTGTATAATTAAACGATCATTTTTCAGTGTGCTTATTTCTAAAGCTCAATCACTCCAAGGTTAAACGAATGGATGCACCGGTATCTCTCGCATTGATATTTGCCTTCTTACCGTTTCCCGGTGCGCGCAGGAAATGGCGGCCCTGCTAGCCGAGCTGAATGCTAAACGAAACGACTGGCTGGAAAAAGGAGCACTTCATTTCGTGCTGTAATTTAATGTTGAGATTAAAAAGCACGATTAGTCAACAATTGTAACGAATTGTAAACGGCTTTTAGTGCTGATCTTATCTTATTTCATTTCGGCCAGAAATTACGACTAGCTTGGGAAAAAGAGGGAGAGAGAGAAAGAGTAGTAAAATGAGATTATTGGTGTTTTAACACAAATTTCAGTTCATGAAAGAGCAAATATTTGCCGAGCTTGCATTTTCTTTTAACTTCGTAACTCGTGGCACTTTGTGTTGAAATTATAAGGTGATTTATCATGTTGGATTTCATAGATTTAGTGTCTCTTTAAATTGCAACTACTAACGATACATTTTAGACTTTTTAGGATAATCCAACAAATGTCTGGTAATGGGAGAATGTTTACATCGTTTAACTGTTAGCGCCGCATTTTCATAGATAATTGTGAGACTGTAAAACTGCCAAAAAATTTCTTTTCACCTCAATACTTTTATCACTTTGAACGTTTAAGCATTACTATTCAAAAAGTGGAACAAGATTGGGAAAGAATTTCTAAGTTATATTCATTTTAAAAGATTATTCAATTTAACGGTATAATTTAAAAAATATTCAGACTAGTGACAAAAGAAATCACTTCAAGGATGTCGTAGCAGTTTATGATAAAAAAATTAATTATTGTAAAATATTAATAAAAAATATTGTTAAATTGTAATAATTGTAATATTAATATATATAAAAAATGTATATTTATAAACTTAATCAACAAAATATTTTTTAAATTGACTCATATTTAAAGATAGTGTAATCAGTAACGCGAATTTTACTTTAATTATCACACCTCGTATCTTTGTCGGAGTATTTACAAATTAATTGAATAAATCGCAAAAAAATTACAACGGAATATTCATCGCGTTGAGCGTAAAATTGTGTCCATTGATTAATTGACGAAATTTCAGCTCCTGCACATTACACAACGGAAAATCAAAGTCACGTAAATTGAATTAAGATCAAAGAAGATACATAAAAATGTTGTGGAACATAATTCATATTCTCCACGAGTGCGCATTTAATCCGACATTATTTGTCGTTCTGCGATGTAGTAAACATTATGAATAATGACGTGGGCTAGTTAATGTTATCGAGTGCTTGCAAAATAAACGTAAACATTTACTTATTTTGGTTATTAGAATTTTGTTTTCCAATATTTTTACATACCACGTGAGAATTTTAATGCCATCAGGAAATAACGTATGCAAATAAATCCAAGTTTTAACGAAAAATCGATGCAACGTTTTGCATTATCTTATCACGTTCGAACATACTTGTTAATTCAACATATAAATTCAAATTGTTATTAATTTTTCGATCTATTTCTAAATTTTTAAAATGTTTCTAAAATAAAAGTTTCGAACTAAAAGTAGACCAGTTAATTGTGTTTTAACAGTAACTATCAGCAATTTTTTATCTTTCTATATATGAAATATTTTCTATTGAAATGAAAAAAATCACCTTTATTCAAAACTGTCTCAGAAAATAAAAAAAAACTAAATTTACGAGCAAAGTTACAGTTATAAATTAACATCATAATACATTTGAAATCGATGATTCAAACGATCTCGCGCGTGGCCATAAAGCACGGCAATTCCCCGTGATAAGGGAATAACGTGGAAATACAGCTTTTCTCCCGTACTTCCGTGTCGTAAATAGCTAGAATGTCGTGTAAGAAATAAATGTACTTTTTACGCGGCCAAGTCGACTTGTTTCGATTCGATTATCTGGCGCGCGAGGTCGTTCGGAAGAGAAGGCGACGAAATGCGTACCAGGACAAGCCGGACGGACGTTCAATGATTGAGAGGTTATACGACCGGTACTCGGACGAGAAAATCGTTCGGAACGAATGGTTGGCCGAAACGGAAGACTACGAATGTTGGCGCTTCTTTACTGACGTTCACGAGATCGTTCCGCAATTTCTAAACGAGCGTCCAATAAAAAAATAATAAACATAATCGATGATCGCGTTACTCCTTTCATTGGCTGAAATTTTCGCTTACGCCGTACACAATTCCAATGGGTTTCAAAAATTTAATTATTAATTAATACAAATAATTAATTAGAAGAAAATTGCAAAAATCTAATAGCACCTTCAAGAAATAAATACAATACATAGTTATATTAGTTTATCGATCAATATTGAAATATCACACTGAGAAAAATCTGTGCAGTTGAAACTACCGAATTTTTAGTTAAATTTACTGAATTTTCAGTTGTTTCAACTGAAAACTTCAGTTGAAATTACGGAATGGTGTTAACTTTTTTCTTAGTTCATGCAGAAATAACGCGGCTATGCAGTAAAAGTTAAAATAACATCTATATTGAAAATTTATTCATTTTTTTTTTCAATTTCGATGTAGTATTCGAAAAATGTAGACACTGAATATTGATTAACACATACAAATATATGGTATTATCATATATGATACATATTATATAAACTACGATACATACTGACATTAATTTCATGTGTAATATCAATGTTGTTTTCATATTCATTAATTGAACTTCACTCTGTCAGCTCTATACGAATTTGATTAATTCATCATATTATTTCAAAATTAATTTAATACATTTGTTTAATTAAATGTGTTCCATTGGGGCAATAATTTTCCGATTGAATGATAAGCTGAAAATGATTATCAAGAATGGAACTGTCGGTGAAACATTATTTGAAAAAGGTCGATCTAGTCATCGCAGTGAAAAACAGTTTTCACGTTCATCTTGACCTAGTGACCTATCGAAATTTGGACACCTTTTTTCACGGAACTTTTTCACGTCGACGATACAGCGGATTTTATATTTGCTCGCGCTGTATAAATGTCAGACGGGCGAGTCGAAAAGTGACGTCCTAATTTTATTTTCCGTCCTGGTAATGGTCCGAACCAATCGAAACACCGGGGAGTACGATCCGCAAACTACCGCGGTTAAAAGTCAATGCTTGTGGATGAACCGCAATTTCGCGGGTATCACTGATGCGTGTGGAATGCAAAACAATGCGTACAGGAACGGCATCATGTTCATTGAAACGCAGTTATGATACCACGTTTCACCGAATGCGGATTCGTTCCCCTTGTTTTCACCCGTGCGCTCGTTCGCGGCAGCTATTGCGGGAGTAAAGGTAAAAGGTATAAAAATGTATGTCCAAGTAGATAGCGTTGAATCATTTCCGTGCAACTACAATAACTATTATACTGATAACGATTATTGGAAAGGACAACCCAATAAATGCAATTCCTTTTTTCAAATTATTCTTTTTTATTTACTTTTTTCTTTCGTTTGATTTGTCTTTGTTTACGAATTATACACCCAAAGCAATGTAGTGGAAGTTATAGACATTCGAAAAAAATTTAACTTTTTCAGACTTCAGCCCATTTGATATTTTGAAGGATGAAAAATTTGATATCATGATATGCATAAACTGACTATATTGCTTAGACTTCTCTCGGAATCTGAACTCTTCA
Source organism: Aradophagus sp. ZL-2020 (assembly GCA_022817685.1). Lineage (NCBI taxonomy): Eukaryota > Metazoa > Arthropoda > Insecta > Hymenoptera > Scelionidae > Aradophagus > Aradophagus sp. ZL-2020. The sequence goes on along the minus strand of JABFOV010000500.1, from coordinate 30,421 downwards.
AACTGTTCATGAACTTGTGAAATTTTGACAAGTCTAGTATTTATATCAATGAAGCATTTCGCGTAAAGCATCCAGCGTGTTAAATTGTTTGTAAATCTATTAATCGCAGTGTAATCTGAAATCCTATACAAAGCAATAACACAAATGAGATTTCAAATTACACAACTTTTAAATGTAAATTACATTTGTGGAGTTATAATATTTTACAACAGAAATCCCCCGCTCGTTTCGAAGTCAATGTACTTTATCACATTGCAGAATTAAATGAAGTTTGAATTATAGTAGGAAACTTAATTAAATCAAAACACCAGAGCCTAGTGCAAATATTTGCAAGCCTCTTCATTAACCATCCGAAATATGCAAATAATCAAATCTCTCTATTTCTTGTGGGCAACTTTCGCGTTAATTGGAAGCTCGTCTTTTTTCGATCGCTCGCAACTAGGTTAACGTGTAGTAAAGACGCGACCTTCTTTCTCGCAAAAGTTCAAAGCAAAATATCTGAATTTTTTAGTTGCTCCTTTTTTTTAATATTTAATGAGATTGTAAGAAAAGTTCTTGATATTTTTTATAATGTTTTATAGCATACATTGATATTTTAGTAGAAGACTGCGTGAAAATGTAATTATTTTTGCAATTTATGGAAAAGAATTTGCAGAACAATTTTTCTAAGTTCCAAATACGTAATGAACCTGTGAATTTTCTTGCACATTGAATTTCAGATATGCTTTATCAACGAATGATGAGTACATGCGTGTACTTTGAATTTGTTCTTCAAATTTTACATTAAAGTTTTTTAATAATTAATTGCATTATTCAAGTATTTTTTTTCCTCGAAAAGATCACTTTTCTTCAAAGACTAATGAGGACACCTTGTACTTCTCGTCCGAGATCTACTTTGTAAAGATCTTCGGCTGAAATTGAGGCAAACAGTCGGAGAGACATATATTATCGTGTTGCAGTTAACGAACATGTCCAAAGACAATAGTATTCTGGCAGTAGGTTAAATCGGTAATTGGAAAGTCCCGAACATTACACAAAGCGTCGCGCTGAATGGCTGAGTTGTCGCTGAGTGAACTGATTTTCCAATGATGGCGAATCTCTTTGATCTATTACCTAGTTCTTTGAAACTGCGTAATGTGGGCGCCAAATGGATTCCGCCCAACTCGCGTTGCGATTCACAGTTTAACGAGTTGCCGCGGTTACTTTTTATCCGCAATTATCGCCACTCTGCAATTCGAACGAGGCTGCTTAAAAACGGCCGAGTAATAAACAAATTCAACATAGTTGCACTCACCGACGAGATTAATCATCCGGGTTTGAAATAATCGAAAGCCTATTAGCGCGGCCTCGTTATTCGCTCGTCATCGTGTCCCCCCACTTGTCCGACAAATTATCCCGGTTAGCTAACTGCGGTCATTTCAGCACCGCGATGTCATTTATATTGCGTTTGATTCATCGCCCCCTGGATTCATATTTCTAGCAAACATTGGTCGATCTTAAAATTCGATAAGAAGGTGAAAGTTATTTGAAACCGCGGTTCGAAAATTGCCAGCTCAGATTTGACGTATATCACGAGGTATTTCATAATAGAGTTTTTTATTCTTTTATTTTTTTGGAAAGGTGAAATAAAAAAGACCGCGAGAGAAAACGGTGAATATGAAGACGAGGATGGAAAAACAGAAATAGAAAATGTAAAATAGATGAAAAATGTGGAATAAGACGAGACCTCGGACTCTTCTGCACAAAGGTGTTTCTTTATTTCTTTTTTCTTTTAATAGTGTTGTAGCGAGGGAACGGAATCGTAAAAGATACACTTCGAAATATTGTATAATTTAAACGAAGATATTTTCACACGCATTTATGTTTTGCGGCATATTTTGTAAGGATTATTTTCTTGATGTGTGCAATAAAAACCATGAGGTCGTCGATATAGATTGCTTATTAAAACGCAATTGGAATATATGATTTGCGGTAATTTAAAGTTCATTCTAAACAAATTTTTCAGTTAGATTATCGGCGTAAATCAATTTTTATTCAATATCTCTGAAATCGTAGTGCAAATTTTATACTTACTTACATACTTATATATACAGTACTTACTTAAAATAATTGTTTTGCAAATTTTTCGCAAAGATAATAATAACTGGTTTAAGTTTAACGAACGATTACTGTTTTCACTTTTAAGTATATATAGATATTAATTTTAAGACTAGCACTTTAAAATTAACCTGACGAATTGCTGATATAATTCTGACCGAATCATTAGCTTCCAAAGACCAAGTCACCTCTTCCCGCATACATCAATAATTATTTACACCAGCATCCCGCGAAATGCTAAACAATCTGTCTTTCAACCGGAAGTCGGAGATCTAGGCGGCACGACCGTCGGAGCATTAATATCCATTACACCGAGTTAGCAGTCGTTAGTCGCGAAATAATTAAACGATCATCTCGCGATGATCGCCGAACGCTGCCCATTAGCCTAAGTCAGTTGAAACTTTATTTCCCGACTCGGCTCGGCCGTTTTCGAGAGGGACATAAATTTTGTGCCTTGTTGAGTTGAAACGTTATTAATCAACTGGCGAATAAAACTGTTTGCAAAGCGATTCCTAAAACGTAATTAATTGCCGTATTAGAATACAACGCCGCGGCGAAAAACCCAATTAGTATCCGCTGAAACGCGGCCGAAATATTTAATTAATCATGTAATTAAATATGAATTACGTTTGTTGCGCAGTAACCGAATCACGCAACAAACGTAATCAAGGGGAAACATCAAACGTCCGCTCCTGAAAAGCTCCTTTTTCTCTTTTTTATTTCATTATCCTAGTAGAAATGAAATATGGTGTGCCATATCAGTCTTATAGTCCCTTTTGGCTTTGTATCACCTGTGCCCTGTTAGAATTATACCAGATCGGGCTGATGTCAGGTCCCTATGGAGCATTAATTCTCATTATTGTGAAATCATTGCCTGATACAGTTCTTATCAGGTCCGCATTACATGGCCCTGATAACGTATATGGTTTACCAATTCGGTTTACTTAAAAAATGTCGCTACGGTTTTGTTCAGTGCCACGTAATACGGGTCCGTTAAGGACTGGATCAGGCAACCGGATTATGTAAAGTCTCAGTACCCTATAAGGCCATGATTTGGCCCTAATCAGGTTGCTTAAAAACGGTCTGGACCATACATTTATCGTGCAAATTCACTGACAACAATGTTCTCAAAATTTGCATTGAATTAAAAGGACTCCTTTTGCATCGAAAGAATACATTCTGAAGTAAAAAGAGTTCGTTTGTAGCAAAATGGTGAATTTTTGTTAAAAAAAGATGTTTTTCTGAGTATTCCTTCGAGGTCTTAATACTCATGTTTGATGAGAACTCGATGAACGTAACAATTTTCAAATCAGGATTATATTTTACCTATGTTACAATTTCTACCAGGGACTTTGAAGCGCATAGACATTAATCCTGTAATCGATATCATAATGAAATTGACAGGAACGACGGATTGTAATAGACGAAACTTTCGTTTCCCCGGAAATTGAGCAATTTTTCCTCGTCGCTCGTTTGTGAACGATCGTCAAACTAGAAGCGAACGGCAGTGTTTTTGCTTCGCTGGGAAAATGTGTATCTCGGATTGCATCGAATTAACGAGCACATATTGACCCTGATGACGCGCAAATGTTCCGTGGATATGAATTATGTTGAACGGAAGGCCGAGCGAGCGCGGGGGCGATGCAGCAACTTTTGCTGGCCGAGTGAAAATTGATAGCTGAGATTCGTCGAGAAAGTAACAGAATACTGGGTTAATCCTTAGCTCGCTGTAAAAGCGATGGGTTGTATGTCGTAGAGTCGCGTATAGAGGAGGTGTAATCATTTTTGTGACCACACGTCTTGTTTTTAGAGTTTTATGTTTAACGTGATTAATTTGTGGGTTTGCGTGACCTTCTTTGGATAATTCAAGTAAAGTAATTGTTTCGCCATTATTTCAGGTATGTGGGAATTAGAAAATTGGCAATGAAACAGTCCCTAAATCGATAATGAAGAACGTCTATTCCTAAATTGGCAATGACGAAAACCGCATTATTAATTTAACAATGAAAAATCCCAATTTCCAAATGAAAAAAGATTAATTTTTGGATTGTTTCAGAATTGGGATTCTTTACCGCCAATTAGGGAATGGGAGTTTTTCATTGCAAGCTCGGAAATGAGGAGTTTCTCATGGCCAACTGAGGAATGGGGGGTTTTCATTTTTAATTTGAGAATAATGTTTTCTCATCAAATTTCATAACAAAACAAGAACTTGAAGTTGAAGGTACGAGTATGTAAGCTCAACCGATCGATCGGCAGACGTTATTATTGACATTACGAATTGGCTAGTGCTCGAAAAGCGGCTTCGTGAGGGAATGACGGCGCGTAAAGGAAGACGGCGAAAGGCGAGAGCGGCGCGAAAGACCGCGGCGAGGGTGGTTCTAGGAGGCTAGTTGGTAGCAGTGGAGACGTATTGATCGCCGGCGAAAGCGCTCGGCTGGAACGTCGCTGCGAGAACGCGGAGCCGCGGCGGCTCGCCGGCGGAGATGCCCGTCGTGCCTCGTCATTTGTTCCGGCCACTACGGCGCTCGGAGGCTCGCCGGCCAACCACGTCCGATGCGCCCATTTGCATTGCATTTCCGACGTTGCATTATTCACGCGCGACGACGCACGGTTTCGGCGGCCGCGGGCCACGCTGCTGCGTACCCAAAATCTCACGCCGGCGACTTCCGTCGGGCTTAAAAATCGGCTCGCCTTTCAAATTCATGTCTTTCGGCTTGCGTACGCTGCATTTGTGCCATGTTTATGGAGAATCATTGTTTGGTTAAACATGAATGGTGCATATATGCTGCCATAAATGCAGCTAATTTGCTTTTATATATTAATGTTTGATTATGTACGTTGTTTATACGGATGCGTATAGTTTGTAGCCGTATAAGCGATATAAGTACCATTCTGCATAATGATTTCTTAATTTTTATAGCATAATTATACTACGGCGTATATGTTACCATATGTGCTGTATATATGTTGGTATGTATGCCATGAGTGTAACATGTACATTATATGAGACTTTAATTATTTAACTGAGAATTATCGTATTATATCTAGTAAATCAGACTTTAATAAAATTACAATGTAAAACACATACAAATAAAATTTGTGATTGACTAATTAATTACCATATCAACCAGTCAATAAATAATTTATAACTTGATTGTTAATCAGTTAATTTTCAATTTAATTACTATTACTCAATCATTCATTGGTACTTAATTAATTTAAGTTTTAAGAGCGACGTTGTGCATTTCGCAGATGAAAAATTATCGAATCTGTTTTCAACTTTGACTTCGTGGAAAGGACTTTGGAACTAACCGCACGTGAAAACGACTAATTTTTGAAATATTGGAGAAACAGAGAAGTAAGAACGAGATGAACAGATTAATATCGCAGCGAACAAAAATTTAGTTTTGCCGAGTTAAGTTTGAATGGTGTATTTGTTGATTTTTAAACTTCGTCTTATTTATTAATCAAAATTTAACTTTATCGTACATTAATTTCATGCAACTCAACAAAAAAAGTTTTCTAATATTGACTTTATAAACTTCTGTTTTACAGTAAACAAATATATATATACGCATGTAATTCGTTACTTAGTTGTTAATCTAGTCATGATTATAATCCTTACAATGATGAAAGTATAAAAATTTAAAATTCTTTGTTCTTTGTGCAAAAAAACTAATTTTTATGTATACTGATTTTAATGTAACTCAACTCACCAATATTATATAATTATTGGTGAAAACGAAATGATCATGCTCTTTTGTTGAACGTCTATTAAACCTATAATTAATGTTACTTTGTTTATGCTCGAGCTCACGTTGTTGACATGACTGACGTTGCTTGTAACTGCATGTAAATGTTTACGGGAGACGAAGAATTTCACGATTGATATTAATAAATTGCCACTATAATCCGATTACTAGTAACAGTTTTGACTTTGAAGTTTGTAAAAAATTATTTCTTTAGTTGGATTTAAGACTGGCGAGGCATGTTTCAATTAGAAAACAATATTATTAATTAATAACATACAAACAAATAAAAAACAAATTAATACGAATTAAAGGATTATTGAATTATTGAAAATAGCTATTTCGGTAGACAAAGAAACGATGCAAGGTAACGCAAGTTTTAGTTTATTTTCCTATTATAATAAAACTTCGATACACAAAAGAAATAAAATGCATCTTCTAAATGCAGCGCGATTCAATTTTAGCCGGTCAGTACAAGTTTTCGTAAACTCAATCGCTTTTAAATTAAATAAAATTGTTTTCTAAAGACTTATAATTTGATTCTCAAATCAAATCGTTTCGCTCGAACAATTTGAATAACGGTATTTACTGAAGCCAATAAATTAAAATTCCTAGTTTTCTATGAAAAACGTTTTTTCATTGTATTACTAATTCAAATTAAGAAATAAAATATTAATAATAATAACTAATCCTTCACGAGTATTTATTTCTTTGCATTCATTGTTCAATAAATGTGTAAGTATTTCAATAAATTTATTTTAAATTGTTGAAGCCAAGGCGATTGTTCGAAATTGCATTTATTCGACAACAACGCATTACTTACTCGGAAACGTAACTTATTCATGCGGATAATTTCTTTGCGAAGATAAATTTGGTTAAGACGTGAACCGCGTTTTATAGATGAGACCGTCGTAATGACAATTTATGGTAATCTTGAATTTAAAATATGGTTATGGTTACTTACACCCGAAATTTAAATTTCTGGTGAAAGTTTTTACGTATTTACATCCACGAGCTCTGACGCGATATTTTTTGAATGTCAAATGTGAATCTAATATTCGTTCTCTTGCGAATCTGTTATTTGAACGGCCAAATAATAATGTAAATACGATGAGAAAATTAAATAGCAGTGGTAACTATTTACGAAGGTAAAAGTTCACTAGAAATGTTAAACACGCCATGTTGTATAAATGATTCACATTCAAAATATTTCATACAATGAGGAAGTTCATGGTTATTTTTAATCATTGTACAAAGCTTGATATCATCAACAAAATAAAAAAATAAATTAAAAGAATTTCGTGATACGTAAATCATAATGCCAAAATCTGTTTTCGGTTAGTTCAATCATTTTCAATGGTACATTTTTACCTGTTTAATTAGTCATTATTTCATTTGAGCTGTGGTTCTCGAGCCTTTTTGGACTTTTTCACCAATTCTAAAAATTTCTTTTTGTTAAATCGAAAAAATTTTATTAAACAAATTGACTTTATTTTAAACTAAATGATTTTTATGGTCAGTAATTCAATATGTCATGATAAAGTGAATTGCTGTATTGAACCGCAGGAAATTGCAATTTTGAGAGTAACGGCGTAGAACGAATATATTAGTGATTGTTAAAATTTCAATCGTATAAACAAAAGTTCTCTTGCTACAGTAAATGAACTGCATATTTTAGTATGCAATGTGTTTTCATTTGTTTGGTTTACTATTTTTAAATTGTGAAGCAAATACAGCGAAGCAAATAAAATCAAAATAGTAATATAAAACTTTTTTACTCAAAGTAAATTATTCATTACTATAAATTTCAATTAGAAAATGCCTCTTTTTTGTAATTATAAAGCAAATTCATACTTCAGTATTTATTTAAAAGATTTTCATATTCGAAAAATAGTTTATTCTTCAATCTATCAACAATGAAGAAACGTCCATGATAAACCGAAAACGCTATGAGAATATGTTAGAAAATTAAATTCTGTTTGAATAATCCGAAAACGTGTCACATAATATTATTAAATATTAAACATTTCATAGTTTCGGCAACATGCACAAGCTATTAACACACCCACTATTCCCACGTTGCTCATATCAAGATGTTCAAAGAGGTTGGTGGTCAGTGAGTTAAAAATGTATGGAAAGGTACCGAAACGTCGAGTTAACTGCAAACGTCATACATTGAGCAGCTTTGAAAAATTATACAAAAATTTATTCAGAATCATATAGTAATTTATTTATAATGAATATAAATGTTTAAAAGGAAAAAATTTGAAAATCAAAAAATCATGCATAAAATTGAAAATAAATGACAATTTATTCAAGTAAAATAGAATTACATTTTAGATTGACGAAACTATCATGACGAAAATAAATTATTAAATTGTTGAAAAATATTGAGTAAATATCAATTGTAACTTAAGAACTTATTTACATGATATCAAATATAAAATTTTCGATATCAAATAGTTAAATAAAAGCGTTAAAAAATCAATGACATTTCAAAGTAATGCGAAGTATAATAAATCTTGAGAATAATTTCCGTGAATTCTCAAAGTACAGCGTCTCTGTGGATCGCGCTATTTACACAATAGCGCGCATTCACGGAACCAATGTGTTACGTGTCGTATATTATTTATATAATATATATAACTTATATTTATTGTTGGTACTTGCTTTAAAATAAGAGCGAACTTGCGAAATTTATCGACTGACTAAATAATTTTTCCATTCTATGGCCTGGTTGAAGATGAAAATGTAAAATTTAAATTTTCATTTTATTGTTTCTCATTTCTTGCAAAACACTTTAAATTATAATAAAAAACTTAATATAATAAATTTCACTTAGGTTCAAATTTTTTTTTGTTACTGTAACCTAATTGTTTTTAAATTATTTTCATTTAAAATTTATTTTATGTAGATGTAGATCAATTAATTATAATTTGAAAGCAAATAAAAACAGTCGATAAACGAAATATCTCGCTTCAAATGAATTATTTTTAAGACTTCAGCTTATATTTCATTTATCTGACGCAAAGGTTCTGTAATTTCAATTATTCAAACACGTAGTGCTTGAATAAATGTACGCCTTTGAATTTGCAATACACAGCGACGCGTTGAAACCTGCTTAACCATAAAATATTATTTTTAATTAAAACCGACCTTGCTTGCTTTTTATCCACACTCTTTCACACAATTTTTCATTTTCCTGCTTAATTTATTTTGTATTTTTTCACATGTTTCAGTAATACGCTTTAATGTTTTCTATTTATGTACAACATCTTATTTGGCAACTCTGTAATTTTCAGCTGAACAATAAACCCATTAAATTCATCAAATGAATTCTTATAATATTATGTTTTATAGAAAAGTTAGCATTTCAGTTAAAACCGTTATTTTTTTTGCTTATCATAATTTCATTAGAAAATTTTTACGAAGAAAAGACTCATTATTTTTCATATTTGTTAAAATCAATGAAATATTTCGTCCAACTTGTTTTACACATATTTCAGTTTGCATCGTGCAAAATTATCAATTATCGAAAAACAATTTTACGATCTCATCGCAATGAAAAATTCACGAAAAAGCAGCACTTATTTCCAATAAAAAATAAGTAACTGCTGAGATTATCATCATCACTGTAAACAATTCGCCTAAGCAATAACGCCCAGAATTGGATTATAATCACGTGAAGTTTCCATAAATTCTGCCATCGCGTAAATAACTTGGCGGATATCATTCTTTCCATAAAATGCAAAATGCTTCAAGATTGCTAATAACGATGTAAATCCGAAGATATCATTTCTCTTTCCGCTGAGCGTCTCAGAAATGTAAAGTCATGTTCTAATGTTAACGACGCAAAGTTTGTCCGAGTTAAGGCAATCAGAATTCATTGTCGGCGCGAGAAAAAGTTGGCACACGGTGGGAAGAGAATGGAATCGGATGTTGGCGGTAATCCCTCGGTCGAGACGTGCACTCGAATTTCCATTTACAGCAGGACAGGGCCGGCGAATATTACTCACTCTTGTGCAATATTCAAGGGATAGTCGGTACGCGCGGCCGGGCGCAATAAAAGGCCGAAACAAGCCGAAGACAAGTTTCGGCGCGGTCGGAACAGCCGAAACGATAAGCGCCGGAAATTCGTCAATTAACTCTAGAAACTCGGACTTTTATCTCTTTTTTTAGTTTCAACTGTCGACGACGGTGGTTAACATTATAGTCAATTTTCTATGGAAAATCATATTTCTTATATACTTTTCAAGAGAAACTTTAATGATGAATATGGAATTTAAAATTAAATATTATTTTAAATTATCAATTACTTACCATTTTCTCTTCCCCAAAACGAATATCCTTTTGAACCGAAACGATATTTTTGGAAGTAATAAAAAACAAAATATTAGTTTGTCACATGCACTTTACATGCACATGCACATGCACACTTGTACCGCGAAATTGGTGCAACTCCATAACTCGTGACACGTTGCCACGTGGCCGACTTGACACACTTTTCAAAGAGCATAAACGTATCTTCTTAAATTAGATGTGAAACTTTACTATACTTTTAGCGCGTCTATAAAATTCCATTGATTCGATCGAATATTGGGCAAAATTAATATCGTTGCACCTTTTGGTTGCTTGTGGGTATTGTATTATGCTCAGCTGGCGCATATAGTGCCTGATGCAGCCGAAACTGAACACCGCGGGAGATTAGAACTCCCGGGTTGCGAGGCTTCATAAATAACGCAGCCGCGGTAAAGCTAGCAGAAGCGCCAAGGCGGTTCGCAATAATTGCAACAGCCAAATGGCTTGATACAACGCGAGCCGAATATCGCTAACAGTTTCACCGCGAATCCCGCAAATCGTTTCTTCTCTACGAGTAGTAAAAGCTACGTTCGGACAGCGCAGTAAAGACGGCGATGCCTCGTTACGGCTCGTTACGTCGTGTCGTCTCGTTCGAAATCTTGACGTCGCTGCTACTTTTAAGTGCCTGAAAAACAATGGCCGCCGCTCGCAATGGACTCTCCTCGAATAAATGCCGCGATCCGCTATCTTTCGCCGCTTTATTTCCCCTTATTAATCTCGGATTATTATATTATGTCGCCGAGCGCGCGAATTCGGCTGCAATAAATGAAAATGTTCTCATAGAAATTGAATTTCATGATCAGGCGTGCGCGTCGCCGGAATGAAAGGATATAAACTATTCATACAAGCCGAATGCGCCGCTATGAAACGATAAATCCCTCGCGATGAATAATTATTTCTAATATGCCGCGGTTGCGAGGATGTCACACTGCCTCTTTATCGACGTTATAGATTTTTCGGGATAAAACTTGCTTATCCATTACTGGTCGGCTAGAAAAGTGAATCTAAATTTCCTCACTTCCTTTTTATACAAATAAAGGAAAATTAATCATTGTTTCAGTTACAGTTAAAATAGAACAATTATTGTTTGCAAAATTTAACTTTAAATGTTCCAAATTTGATTATAAGTAAAAATCAATTGTTTATCAAAATTACTATTAAATATAATTTCATTTAAAAAAAAAACCATTAACTTCATGGTAACAGCACTGTGACATTCTTTTACTATCATTTGTCGGCGTGGACGTAACGTGTCATTGTTGTTAACAACTTTGAGTGAAAATTAAACTATTCGCTGGACTCGGCGATGAGTGCTCGGAATTATCGGTCCTACTTTATGTCCGGTAGTTTTTTTTTTTTTTTTTTCACTCACAACTTTGCGATAACTTCCGAACAAGAAGCCAACTCCCAAATGAGTTTTTTAATGAAAACGTTTAACGTCGAAAATGTAATTCCCAACACCGTAAAGTCTCATTCGTCATGAGCCAGGTTTGACGGGGGCCGAAATTTTTATCCGATCGAGAGCTTTTTTTTTATGAAAAGTGGTGGAGTGAAAAGAAAAGCCACTAGAGGGGAAGGAAAGCATTGATAAGATTAACAATAACGACAGAGAAGATCTTTCATAAAAATCTTCTATCCCATCGAGATGATTTCTTTACTCGCAAAGTGAATGTATTTCAATTTCAAAGAGAATCTCCGCGAGTCGACGCAAATTATGCAGATATTTTTTTTATTCTTTTTTCAGTCGTTAATATGCGCCGTCGTCTTTTCCCGGCCAAAGTCAATAACGGCGAAGTCGCGACTTTGACCGGTTCGATGTAACTGTTTTGTTTTGCTATTGATTTTGTCCGAGTCCGGCGGTGAGCAGCGGGTGGGGCTCGGGGGGGGGGTTCAAAACGAGGCGAAGTCGAGGGAAATGAATGAAGACAAAGTGTTCGCCCGGCGACGACGACGCTCTTATAAGAACAGCAATCTGTTAAATGACTTTGAAAAGACGCTCTTGCATTAAAATCTTATTTACTTCCTATCCGCGGCAGAGACCGGCGAAACTTTTTCCGCGCAAGATAATCGCGCACAACTTGGAGAGTACACACAGCGCCGGGGCCGGAAAAAGCGATGGGGGAAACCATAATTCGGATTACGTTGGTTCAAAGTTCGGGGGCTCATCCGAGTGTGCAGCGCCGGCGAATGAGAAAAGGAACGGCGCCGGAGTCTTCAAGGTTCAATTTCACTTGCCGCCCGATATGTCCCCGCTCGCGGCCTGCCAAACGGAGTCGTGGCTCAATCAGTTAATTGAACTTTTAATGACTTTAAGATAATCATACTCGTGTTATCGATTCATTATGGATTCACTCTCGTTATCAAGATTGGTTCTTGCATCAGGTCAGTCATTAGATGAAATTTACGTTTTGCAGTAAACGATAGTCAATTTAATATATTATTTTATTTTATTAAGAAAGACAATCAAAAGAGAAAGACTGCCAATTCTGAAATAAAATGTATCGAGGGTTAAAAATACTTTTGAAATTTCGTTTCGTGTTAATTTTAGTATAAAAGTTTAGATTTAATGGTGAGCAATGAAATTTAGTATTTTTATTCTGTCATATTCGAAGCATGATCTTCGTATCGTAAAGACCAGTTTAAATTACGCGCGCTTTGCAACGTTATTAACGCAAAGATGAAATGTGAATTTCATCAAATTCCCTGCTGTTTTTATATGACCGGTAGTGAATATCATTAAAAATAATACTTTAAAAATAGTACAATTTTTTGCTGCGAATAATGTCAAATTATCTTTTAAAATTAAATTAGTATTTTTAAATATCTGAAATGAGTATCTGGCATCTGTGATAGGCTCATTATTTAATTTAAAGATATTGTTTCCATTATAAATCAGATGTGGTATTGCAGACTCATTAATATTTCAGTAATCAATTTAAGTACCGCAGGCGCTGCACCTACCTTAAAAATTGTGCTCTGATTTGCTCATTATTTCGCCACGATTAATTAATTATTACAACGACGTTGCAACAAGATTGCAAAAAACATATGATATAGATTGATCGTTCGACGGTTGTCGATTCGTCGATGATGATTGACCTCGGGGCAATCAACGTCGATGAAAACGTTACGTGATTTTGATTTGCGAATTGTGAGTCGATGACTATGTTTCTATGATAATTTGCCCTCCGAAGTTTGGCGCTCGAGGGAGAGGCGAATTCTAGCAGCTGAGCAGTAGGAAGTTCGGAATTACGATTGACTTGCGAATCGTCAGTGGCTCGGAAGTTAAATCATTGGCAATGTCGAAGTTTCAGTGGGATTCGTATTCTTATGCGGTGAGAATGAATCATTATGAAAATAAAAGTTTTCATGCAGTACTGTCACAGACTTAGACTTAGTTACTTGCATTTTTTAATTTAACTTCTGCAAGCCTGCGAGCCATTATAATGGTGCGGAGACAGCGTCACCATTTTTGAATATGAATTTTTCAATTTATATTTTATAATATTAAAAATCTAACACTTAAACTAAAAAAGTCATTTAAAATAAGACGATCCTCTAAAAGTTAATTATTATTATTCAGTTCACTAATTTTTTTCAGTGAAATTTACAAAACTTCTTATTCAAGTTTGTTTATAATTCAGTCAAGTTCAAATTCGTGGATTAACCCCGCGTGAAACTTCATTTTCATTGACTTATTAAAACTTTTAAAGTAAGTAATTGTGAAAATAAGTATCTTCTTTTTTTTTAAATTAATTCTCGAGAACAATAATCTAAAGAACAGATGAAAACAAGGAAAAAAGTATTGCTCTCATAAAAAATTTACTTCTTCGCGCCACAAATAAGCGCACGAACGAAACTTGCGAAATCGCATTGCAATTGGACGTTACATATTTATAACCGAAATCGGCGGAAAAATACTGCCACGGAAGTTGCCGGCGGCGAAGGTGGCGCCGCCCAAAAATGGGTGGGGGAGGGCCACTGTCAGCGTCGCGTTTCGCTGGTTGTTAATGAAAATCACAAAATGCCCGAGTTTTACTTAGCTTATAACACAAACTTTCTTACCTCGCAGTGCAATTCGCTTTTCTCAATCCCCAAGATTAACAAGACCGTATTTAATGAGGATTAAACTTAGGTAAGGCTGGCTTCTGTTCTCGAAGAACGTGAACTCACCTGAAACAAAAAGAGAAAACGAATACCGTGAGATTTCCGTTCGCTCGGCGTCTGCTGTTTCTTACCGCGCCGGGACCGTGGACGATTAAGCGCGCGCTTTATACAGTCAGAAATGTCGTATTCGGGACGTTCCAGCGCGATAAGAACTTTTTGATTATTCCGTCAAACGTCTTCTCCGACGTGAACCTTCGCGCGAGAAATAGCGCCATCAGCTCGCAAGGCCATTTTCGCCGGCGAAATAAATCTTTGTCACGAGATGGCTACGGCGAGAGGAGGCGGGGGCGTTCACGTGATGTCATAAGTTACTCGCACCGTGCATTCGTATAATTCATTTCGTGTGCAACAATGATCCGAACCGAGCGATTCGTTTCAGAAACGTTATTTTTCACCCGCGCCCTCGCGAAAATGTGTTCAGGAAGCGTTTTCCCGGAGACAAATGGCTCGGCGCTTTGTGTACGGACCGAGACTTGTATAAGCATTCACTGGGCCACACGCGCGCGCTTGTGTGTTGCGCCGAGTGCGAAAATATACAGCACGTCAGGGCCGTAGTAGTTATTGCAGTCATTGCTGCGATTTGCCATAACGCGGCAGAAATGGTGGCTGGATATTTCGGCGCGTAATTCTTGTCGGGGAGTTTCTTGTCGCTTTGACGTTCAGTCGAACAGATGGAGATATATTCTTGAAATGCATTGCCGATATATTTGTTGGATGTGATTTATATTTTTGTGACTGAGATAATGAATTCGACGGCGATCGGAGCGAGATTCACTCCAATAGTAGTGAATTTTACTACGATCCAAGTGAAGCGTTTCTTGGTAGAAACATGAGCGTGAAACAGCAAAAACTAGGCAACAAACTGGGAATGTCAGTGGTTCTCAACCCAAACCATTGCTGCTGGTATCAAAATAATCTCCTGGGCTTAAAATAAATCAGCAGATTTTTTTCGCAGATTCCTTTGAATCCAGCCGATTATAACTCTTTTTCAAGCAATTCTGATTTGGCACTGATTAGGAGAAAATAAGTTAGTTTATATTTCTAATAATAATCTAGTAAAACAAGACTGATGGAGCATTCATGAACTAAACGGTTTTCTTGATTCGGGCCAGATAACCAGTTGTAACAACCGTGCAAAATACTGATTTTGATTTCCAATCAGGGACTATTAAGAGTTCATGTTTACCATATCAGGTTCAACCCGATTTAAATTGTTACTTGTCTTTTTAGTGCTGACTTCACTATTTTGTTAGTAATTTACGTGCACAATTTTCTTCTACTATTTATTTTTACCATTTATTTAAAATGTATTAGTAACACCCCTTATACGGCAAATAGCTAGATATAAATATATAAGTACGTATATATATGTATATATAAGTGATATTTCCTCGCGAGTGATCAAGAAGAGTAGAAGCTCTTCGGACCAAAGGAGCTCGGCTGGCTTTGTAAGACGAAACGGAATCCAATGATCCAATACATCTGCCGTGTGTTTTTATTGCCGGGGATATCCTTTGGCGAAAGAGGCGAATCCACAGGCGTGGTGGTCGCTCACTCGCTCGTGCGAGCGAGAAAGACCAATATCAAGAGTCGGTAGGTGCCTTTGGGGCAACTTTTATTACAAGTCACCAAAGGTGAATCGGATAACGCTGTTACAATAAAGAAGCGAAATATTAAATTCGCCTTAAATACCCACGATGGCAATGAGACCGGCGCGTCCCCCGTTTCAATTTCGTATCACGTGCGAAAAAACGGTACGACAACCTGGCCTGAAACACGGCCACCGTAAATACACCTTTCATCGTTTTATTTATTAATTAATTGGAATATTCATCACGCCGCAATAACAGCGACCAATCAAATTCGTCGGCACATTAAAGCGCACTTTTGTGTATTCAATTTTCACTCCGCGCTCGATATTACAATATTTGTCGAACGGCGATGTGAAATTGAAGCCGAGCCTCATCCCACAGAGCAGCACCGACTGCTACTTCCCTTTATTTTTCAATCATGAATTAATCATAGCGAATTAAAACGCAACATTCTTATCGGACGAGCGGTGCGCGAAACGGTGATTGCATTTCGTTTGGCGAATTACGGCAAGATGAAAACGTCGGACGAGCAAATAGGTCGCGGTCGACGGGTCGCCACTTTTTCTCGCGGCTCGTCTTTGCGAAGCACGGGAAAAAGCATCAACTTTTCGTCGACGTAATTCGGCTAGGAAATGAGCACCGTTTAGGGGACGTACCGTAGCAATGGCTCATGACGCTCAGACTCCTCACGTATCCGCGTAATTGGGTCGCCACTTACTGCGTTGACTCTCTCATTACAGAACTTGCGCCGGCTCTATTTCACGAAATATATTCAATCGATATACGACACCCAACAGCCACGAATGCCGGTTATGCGTGACACGTTGAATCTGTCTGTCGAATTAATTAGCTCCGCCACTGCTCGAGAAACAGCCGGCTTACAATGGCCGGCCTGCTATTCATACGCCCGGCGCTGCGCGCCAATTGCCGAGAAATTGTTTTCCATTTCGCGATGAAAAAAAAAATAATAAAAATAAAAAACGAAAACATCGCGAGCGTCGAGTAATAAAATTATAATTAACGATTCGCACCGTCGAGGAACGTCCATTTTTAATTGCTCGCTGGCTTCCCGCCACGGCTTTTCCGGGGACTGGAGGGGAGGTCCACGGGATGAGCGTCGAACGTGCCGAACAACTTTTTTTTCAGTTCTCCGACGTAACTACGCTTGGCAATCGATTCGACGATCCGGGCTTAAGCTTGCATGTGCAAACACTGTAACTGACGCCGTCGCAATATATATATATATATACATATATATACAGATATATATTTTGAAAAGTAATATTGTTGCGTGTTCCGTAAACGAACGTCGAATGAAAATCTGGCAAGCACCTAAATTATTTACAAAAGAATACCGACGCTGGCGTTGATCACGGATATTGAATTTATTTTCATCGTGGTTTCGCTGTTTTGGCGCTTTGAAGAACCCGGCTTGATTCCGGTCGAAAGAGTTGCATCCAATTTTCGCGATTGGAGAATTATGAAAAATGATTTTCCACGAGACGCTGCCGACGATGCTCGCTTTATTAAAATGACGTTGAACCGCTGAGAAAACTCCGAGGAAATTGTTATCAAATATTACGGCTGATACCGCAGGGGTATTGATTTTAATATTTGATTCGATTTAACAGCAATATCCCGCGAGTGGAAACATTTATTACTGCATTGTTTGAATAGATGAAATGTCGTCTTGCGTTATAGCACAAGCGAATGTCGTAATTTAATCCGCCTGCGTTTCGTTTCGCTTTATTTGTAAAAAACGTTTCTGCAATATGTGTGCTCCAAATATGCCGCGCAATTATGTCTATAAACAAATACGGCAAACAGATGAAATAAATCAACGCCGAACAAGCAATCGCGCTGATTCAATGTTGTAGCTCGTTAATTCAATGGTGATACGCATCGCAAAAAATGGTGCACTTGTCTTCGCAAATCTATACAATATATTCTGCAATGTGTTATATTAAATGATTTAATTTGACTTTTTTGTAATAATTTTGGGTGTTTCACAAAAAGAGTAAAAAAAGTATCATCAAATTGTTGAAAAAACCATTAAATTTATTTCTTGTCATCTAATACTCTAACGTGAACAGATAAGTAACCAGGAAGAGATGACAAGAAAGTCGATTGATTGGAGAGTTGGTAAAATATGAAATGCGAAACTACCTTCTGATTTGGTTTTTATACGAGAATTCTGTCATCATCGAATGCTCCTAATTACGGCGGCGCACTTATCTATTTTAACCGTCTCCTTCAAGCACAATAAAAATCGAGGGATGGCCACTTTTACGGCCTTTCCCCTCGGTAATAGAGAGCCAGTCATAAGAGACATACTTTTTATGTTTCATACGACTTCTCAATAAAACCTGCTGTTTTCGAGAAAATTAAAGAACTTTTGGAATCGGGACACAATTGCACGACACGTTAAGAACTTTTTCCATTTTCTTGCAAACGGTTGATTTTATCGAACCTAAAGAAAACGCCTTTGCCAACTACGCGCGACCACTTTTTTCTTCTTATTCGTATCCTTCTCCCACTTTTTTTGACTGCTTCCTTTTTTTTCTCATGTTCTATAATCAAAGACATCGTGAATTTTATCAAATAGTAGGTATATCATTTTTGTGCTTGAGGCGCCAATTAAGTTGTTTTTGATTTTTTACAAACTACATATTTTATTACTCGGGAATGAATTTATGAATAATGTACGCGGAAGTGTAATATCGTCGACTTTATCAATATCATTGCACTCATCGGTCGAGTAAATTTGTTTTATTTACACATTGAGTTTTGTATTACTTTTCTGATTAGTTCTGATCTGATACATAATTTATTTCTGATTGGTAAACTCAATTACATTTTTGTTTTCTGAAGATAGTTGAAATGCTGCTATAATTTTTATGTAATTTATACGTGATTTAAAAAATAATTCATAATTTTTGCAATGAATTGGAATTTTGATGAATAAAACAAATTGAAAGCTGTTATGAAAAAAGTATTATAAATTTTGTACACATTAATGATCAATAATTGATAATTTAAAATTTGTAGTCAAAGAAATCGAGGAATAGTGTTTGATCTATTTCTATTGCGTTATTGTCAAGCTGTTACGTTATTGTAAAATATCTCATCATTACAACGTACATCGTATTGTTTAAAAGATAATCAAAGTTTGTAACAACCGCCTCGACAGTCACGTTGTTACAACGAATAATGTTCAACGATTTGTTTTCGTTGCGGCGGGGATGTCTTTTTTCTCCGTACATCGTTCATTAAATTCATAAAATGTACTTTGTTTCAAAGTGTATAATACAGTTTTGCAACATATTCAAACCACCCGTAATATTCCATATTCAAACCATCGTGCAAGGAAACTTTAACCATTTTCCACGCCGAACCTATTTCGCTTAGAGATTACTGTAATTACCTATTTTGTGCATTATCTCATCCGTAATTCACTAACCCAAAAGTATTTATATTGTATTTTATTTTAATAAAGGCATGAAAGATACTTAAAAAACAGTCATTGCGATTTTGAAATAACTCCAATCATACTTTTCAAGAGAAGACAGTGTAAGTTGTAGAAGTTGCTCCAATAAAATGTTAGGATTACGAAAACTACGTCAATTTAATAAGATTTCTTATTGCGCATATTCAACCTTATTATAACTTTTTTTAATTGACATTCAAGTAAGTTAATTTCTACTTTTGCGTAATTACTATTTTTAAATCCTTTATAATCGTCAGAGAGAGTTGTTTTTACAATTTCTTATTTCTGTTCAAACAATAAATGCACATTTTTAGTAATATATATTTTTTTTAAAATATCGATAGTGCGTTTTACCATTGAAATAGCAACTTTTTGTTTCTCTTACTGCAAAACGTAAAAATCTAAAGTCACTCGACGAATCCGTACTTCACATTTATTTTACAGCTTTTCGATCGCGCGAAAATTTCACGCAGATCAGAAATTGTCACGTTCGTGATAGTCGTCAAATTAGGACGAACTTTCGACACGACACTCGCTGGTATCGCGTGAAAAAGACGCCGCGGCGTCGGATAATTGGCAACGCTGGGAATCGAACAGGAATCCAGGGACGACGAGGGCGCGTGGGAAAATAGCGGTGGGTTTCGAATGCGCCACTATTCGACGCGGAAAATGTAGGCCGCGTGAATAACGGGAACGTGCTTTTCCCCGACGAGGCTCTTTGCGTCGCGCGGAACAGAAGCGCGGTGGTATGCAAAGCGGCGCGCGGAAATGCGCGGTGTCATGGCAGCCGGCTCCGAAAACTGAGCGCCGCTTTAGTTTCTATAAAGTCTCGCGCTCGCTTTATTATTAACGAAGGCATCGCCGCGGCGATCAATTGAGATTCGCGAGGATTTTCAAAACGAGCCGTGATCTGAATTCTAAGCGCGGCTTCCTTCCTTGGGGCTCCAACCCGTACCCCCATCCCCCCTCCTCGGATCATCAAATATTTATTCGAGACCCTTGTCTCAATGGAACTTTTTGCGCGTAAAAGGGAGAGAAAAACGAGCGCCGAGAAAAGCGGCCGATCAGACATTTATTCGGAAATTTATCCGTCCCTTATTCCGGGACGAAGGCCTGATTCCCGAGTCAAGGGTCCGCATCAAGTCGGTGCGAAGGAAAGTGCGTTTCCGTCCTGTTTTCCAGTCAAGACGGACGCGGCCGAGCGGGGCGAGGCGCTTTTCGATAATTTATTGCGCGAGTCTTTTAATAAATATTCATACGCTTTTTTATTCCGGCCAACCAAGCGCGGTAATTTATTATTCGTCGTAGGAACGGCGAGAAAGTGTATTTAAACTCGCGGGCAAATTTATGTCCTTAATACTGTCCGTCCGACGGATTTTCGAGGACGTGATAAAAATGTCCGACTGTTTCAACGGCAACAATGTGCTTCGTGACTGATCGCTTTACAAGCTCCGGAAAATCACGATAAGGCCACTTAAGAAATTGATTCCTACGGACCTTCTTGTTTTTAGTTTTCTTCGATCTGATAAAGACATCGAGCTCGCGTTTGGTTACTCAGGTTTTCCATTTGACGGAATCAACGGGGAATCGGGGAATTGGAGTATGGCAATTTTCGACTACGCTAAAAGTGCGAAATGTTTGTGCTGGCGTTCTCTGCAAAGAATGTAACCTTTAAACAATGTTCGATTTCCAAGAAAACAATCGACAGAAAAATAGAAAGTAGAAAAACTGTCGAAAAATTGTTTTATCGTTGGATCCATTTTACTTAGCGATTAAAGCAGTGCACTGTACCGTTAAAATCAACTTTAAAAACAATCCTCAATGTTACTTGCGCGACATAACTGCAATTACACACTGAAGAACCTTTTAAATTCGATCAATCAAACACTCGAATTTAGTGAGAAATTCGGAAACACTGTGCCAAACAAGGCCTTTGAGTCCGCGTTCCGATACAGCGGTCTCGTTGAAACAATGCCGAGCGTAGGTTCGGTGTAAACTTGACTGAAAGCCGTTTCAGTGCTACTTGAACGTTTCGATCGTGACTCACCCTAGCTGGCGAACTGCTTCGAAAACACCGACTACGCAAAGCGAGAGACGAAAAGCGACTCGGGTTGTCTAGGCGTCGTAAAACGGAGAGTCCTTTTTCCACGAACTCGGCGTGACGACGATCAGGCACTTATGATCCAAATCGCAACCACTGAAAAGAATAATTTCTGCAAGCCCGGTACCATCTCTTTTTCTTCGTACGGCAAAGCGACCGGTTTATACAAATCCATGGCCGCGAGTCCTTTGACGCGCGATGCTCTTTTGCAAGATAAAAGTGCGCGTCTTTCCGACGGTCCGACGGCTTTTTTCGCCGCGGCTTCGCTCCCGGCGAAAGATCCGTAACGCACTAATCGCAAATGCGCCGTCTGCCTGGCTCGAGGGAGAAGGACCTCTTTGGTTTGGTGAAAAGCCAGGCGCCAAGTGCTCCGTTTCCTTTGCTTTTGTTCAACAGCTAGCATTCTTGCGGCTGCGAGGCCGCGCGCGAATACCGTCGGCGACGACGGGCGCGTGCTTTGTGCTCGCGAAAGCCACGGCCCGATGCATTATGCGTAAACGTACGTCACGTACCCTCGGCAACAATTTTATTTGCAACGCGCGTTTCAACGTTGCTTTGCGACTCCTTTTTTTTCTTTTTTTTCACCGGGCGTTTTTACGCCCGCTGATGATTGCCAGCCGTCGCGCCGTCCGATTGGCTGGCCTCGGGAAAATGTTTGCAGACATGTTTGATATTTCGCGTTCAGTTTTACTGCGCGGCGAAAAAAAATTCTGCATTCAAGTTACAGCGGCGTGTGGATTAAATTCACTTTAGGTTTCAAGTTGGCAGAAATGTATGCGTGGAAGGAAGGAAAGTATTTGATCAATGTAAATTCAATGTTTGTGCTGTAATTTCGATGCATGTGCCTGATATTCCGTACACGCATTAGATTTCAATATTTTTTGTAGTTCATAGATGCCGTCATGTAATAAAAGAGTACTGAATAGTAAAAGTTAATAATAATAAAAATAACAAAAATAGAATAATGATAATAAAAAACATAATAATATTATTGAAATCGTGTTACCTTATACTAAATAAAATGTGCGTAAAGTTGGCCAGGTGCCAATATCAAAAACAAATATTTTGGTTTTAATACCATTAAAAATATCGTTCCGATTCGAAAGGATATTCGTTATGCAAGAGGATAAATCGAGATATTATATATGTAAATAAACTATGTTAACAAAGGTGAATAAAATGACCTTTGCCCTCGTCTTGTTTATTTCCTGTGTTTACATTTTATCATTTCCTCTTTTATCGTTTGTTTCAGTTGCAACCAAACTGTCTATTTTGAGGAATTGAGTAATTTTTACTCTCTCAAGTTAAATTTGTGTCTCTTTGTCCATATTTTTATTTCCGGCATCCTCAAAATTTTCTTAAGTCCAAAACTTATGGCATTATAATGTAATTATATTAATCATTATATAAATGTGTTTAAACAAAAATTTGGGAACTAATTATAAATACCTTTCTCGTAATAAATGCACATACTGAAAGCATCCTCAAAATCATACCACGATTATAATCTTGCCACAAGCGTAATATCGAATTTCGACGAGATCTTCGATATAATTGATGGTGGTATTAGTTGCTCCGATCCTTATTGACGTACAGATTAATTAAACGAAACTAAATTAAATTCTCCATTAAACATCTATCTGTTGGAATGCGAAAACTTTGCAAACTATAGAATAGGGCTTTCGTTTTTCAGTTAGCAACTCTTTTTGTTCTTTTCGTTTTTTTATCGAAAATCAACCCTCGTGAAGTTTTGAATAAACAATTGTGAACGAAGCGCCAGCCTCGTGGAACCGGCGTAGCACAAAGAGGAGCCAGGCGAAAGTTTGGTTTGCCAGTGGGAATTTCGATACGGAACAAAAGACGAAATTTTCATTGCAATGATTTAGTGATAATTGTGGGCTCATAACAACTTGCGAATTTTCGGGGAAAAAACTGGTTTTCGGTTTTTGCATAACATTAGGCACGTTGAGAATGATTTTGTAAAATATTCAGTAGATTGAAGGAAAATTTACAATACCCTTATCGAGTTAACAAAGCCACTCTTAAGACGTTTTCAACGACCGCATACAAACAATTCCGTTTTTATTAACGTTTATTGAATTATTTATACAGCAAAGAAATTGAATTTGCGATTAAGCGAAATTCTGTAACACCATTGGAACATTTAATCTGGAAAATTAGCTCTCAAGTAATCCCAAGTAGAATTATTGTCGGAATCGCAGTTTACATCCCTTTTGTTATATTCGTTAAAGACGATCTGTTGTTGATGAAAATATTTTGAGCAATCGGAATCCGAGGATTCTAATTTAGTTAAGATAAGACATTATGTTTTTACATATTTAGTGCGAACGATATTTTTACCTAACCGAGATGCAAAGGAACATTTGAATTAAAATTATTTCAACTTATATTTTTACTTCAACTTTTAAATTTTAAGTGGATTTACTCCCACTTAAAGTTTGAAAGTATTTTTTAACACGCGACATTTAATTACTCGAATTTGACGATTTAATTACAGACTTATTCGAACTCGAATTATGGGCATTAAAAGTTAACCCGAGACAACGAATATTATTCACAATTTCTTTCAGTTCAAATTCGTTGATAAAAGAACTTTTTGCAACATCAAATTTTCAAAGCAATTATACGCGTATTTTTACAATCCAAAAAAGTTTACGCGTAGGTTGTAACTTTGTGGTTAAAAGTAATTGTCACGAACAAAAGGAGGCACAAAAAAATTTGTTTGCCGAACATCTGTCTCTCGTAATCCTCTGTATTTTAAATAGTGAATCGTAAAGTGCTGTACTCAGTAGATGGCGCCTCTCGCGTACAAGGATACGCGGGCACACACGTACACATTATTACCAACTTAACCGAGCGACAAATGTTTTGTCTCCGTGATTTGCAGCATCTGCTCTCAGCACCTACGTGCCAGTCCATTCTCCGAACGGAGCGCTTCGAGACGCAAATTATTCGGACTTGAAAGGCGATTCATCTCGCATTCAGTCTTAGCCAGCCGAGCGTTGCCGGGAGCATTGATTATTTTCAAACGGTCTTTATCTATAATGAATTAACAGCCTCGAGTTTTACGGGAACAATGATCGTTACACGTTGCTAAACATTCGAATCGATCGCAACAAAAATTCCGCGCCAGAATGTTGAGCAACTAACGATCGAATTAACGCGAATGCCATTAACTCGGGGAACGAGGCAGCCAAACTCGAATCAGACTCCGCAAAACTTTCACCGTTACCACGTCCCGCGGGCCGTCTTTCGTCCAAAAAGTTACGCGATGAGTTAAACTGCGGTCCAACATTAGTCCTATTTAATGCCAGCCAATGGTCGCAGTGATTGTTTTAGAGTGAAAAGCCGCGATCGGCTTCAACAGTTCAGTTTTGCATCACGAAATTCAATCGCGCCAAGTTTTTTCATTAGTTCTTCGCCAAGTTGGACAGTCTTTGACGGCATTCTCAGTTCGGAAGAATTAATTTTTTTTTCCTTTTTGAGACAAGAAGTTGGTGAAATCAATAAAGGTTGTTAGAATGACGTGTGAGGGAGCGTTGAAGTTTAGAGAGGGGAGGGGGGGGGGGTGAAAAAGGGGAATATAATTACAATTTTAATATCCATGGTTGGAAAGAAGAACGTCATCCTCAAATTGGTAACGAGAAATCCGTATTCTTAAATTTACAACGAA
Organism: Aradophagus sp. ZL-2020; assembly: GCA_022817685.1. NCBI lineage: Eukaryota > Metazoa > Arthropoda > Insecta > Hymenoptera > Scelionidae > Aradophagus > Aradophagus sp. ZL-2020. The sequence continues at coordinate 5,175 of JABFOV010000500.1, read as the reverse complement.
AAACCGCCACTTCTAAATTGGCAAAGAAAAAAATGCATTCCAAAATTAACAGTGAAGTTAATAAATTGTTATTAATTGATTAAAAAAAATTAAAAGAATTAAAAGTGAATAGTAGTTTTTTTGCTGATTCGGGAATGGAAATTCTGTATTGTTATTTTGGGAATCGGGATTTTTCATTGCAATTTTGGAAATGGGGATTATTTATTACAAATTTGATAATGGGATTCCTCTTCTCAGTATCCGTAAATTTCAAATATGTATTTATGTTGATCTCTTCCGAAACCCTGGTGAAATTGTTCATTAAAGACGTTTATAAATAATCAAAGTTACGTTAAGAAAATAGATGATGTTTTGGTAATTGCAACTGCACAAATGAAAGCTTCACTTGATGTTTTTTTTTGGATTCGCGTTATTTCACGTTTCTCGTCGCGAAAACAAAAATAAAGCAATCGTAAACACTTTTCCGGCGCGAACAAAGTTTCAACGTGGAAAAGTTCGCCCCGAAAAAAGTCTAGTGATATTTCTTTCTAGCACCGTAAACATCGCGCTTCAAAAAAGTAATGCAATTTTAACCAATATTTGAAAGCTGTGTTTCATGAATGTTACTGTGATATATTTTTTACACTGAGCATACGTTTTCGAGAGAGTTATTATTATACTTTTATATATCAATGAGTAATAATCTTGAAAATATGATATTCTTCACGTTGAAAACAATATTTTCAGTTTTAGTCAGTTCGATTAGTTAATTAGTAAATAGATACAAGAAAGGGTCTTTAAGAACGCAAGTTAGAACTTCAATGTCTTCTTTCACCAGCGAATTGAATTTTCGCAACAGTTAAGACATTATGAAGGAAAGACAATACTTTTATTCATATTTTCACCGTTATTAGTGAGATATTACATTGTTATAATTCATACGGTCCACAAGTCAATTTTAATGTAAATCTATGAAATCGATTGTTACTATATGTAATTCTATTAACAAAAAATATTTACAGAAAATCGTGTTTCTCTGTATGAAAACAATCTATTGAACATGTAAACACTATTTTAGTTGGAAAAGCATACAGAAAATCATCGCACAAAACAATTTGTAAATCATAAAATTATCTTGTTTAAGAGTAACAAAAAATGGATATTTCTTTTCGATTCACGAATAATGAGTAATATATCATTTATATCAACAATTTCCAATAAAAATATTATTTTTGATTTCATTTATCGTTTACTCTTGTAACGGCATAACATTAATATTAATGTCAGTTGCTAATCAGATAATCAATAATTCATCATCGAAACAACGTTCGATGCAATCACTTTTTCGGCTTGAAAATATGTTTAAAAATTCAACGAGTAATGATATTCATGTACGATTTTAATAATACACAACCATTTTTATCGTCGAATTATTTTCACCAAGAAATTCAAACTTCCACTATAAAGCACAAATGACCGGCAGCAATTGCTGAATTTCGTAAAACGTATTTCATCAAGCATCCCGAGCAGCGTCGGTTTAAAATTCTTTTGACACACTTTATTCGTGTAACGTCGAGAAATTGAAATTCGCCGGCGTTTCTAATATCTCTTTTATTACAAACGAAATTCACGGGTGTGCGAGAACGGGCTTTAATTTGGACAACATCTTCAAATAACCGCGATACCGAAACATCATAAATTCACATCCATTGTTGGAACGCGGGCCGTTAGTCAAGTGAAGCGAAGGTATGAAACAGTTATAATGAAATAAAAAATCGGTTAAATATTTCAGCGTCTGCCCGCGGCGAGTTATTCAACGTCTGAATTACAGAAGTAATTAGAAACGCATTCTTTTCCAGGCTGCGGGTGGCTTTGCCGGCCCGAGCAAGTCACACGGAAATAATTCCGGATTCTTGACTCATTTCGCGAATAATTTTTTGCGATTAACATGATAATTACTTTTTCAATGTTGCAAGGTATGACGCTATAAAAACGAGCGAAATATTTTTAAAGTAGAAAGCACTAAAAATGTTTCAATATGTCACGATTTGAGACACATTCGGTATCTTAAACATCAAAAAGGTCTCAATTCGTCCGCATTCAAAGGCATGACACATTTCTGAATTGTCGAAAATTCCTGACATACCGACATTCAAATATTTTTCATTACACTGAAACAAATAAACTGTTATGTAGACAGTCTGAACTGTTTCGTAAACAGTCTTTGACTGCAAAAAATCACAGTCTACGACTGTACAGTCTAGACTGTTAAATTGGAGGTTATGTTCTTTTCATTGCAAAAGCGATGTAATCGTTATGGCGGCATAACACAATGGAGTCGGTGGACGAATGCACAGTCTAGACTGCTACTGTAACAGTCAATTTTCAACAGTCAGACTGTACAGTCAAGACTGTTAGCATAACAGTAAGTACTGTTTGTCTGACAGTCTATTTCTCTCAGTGTAAATAAGATAATAGTTGGGATAAAAAATTAAGAAAATGCATTAAATCTTCTTGAAAAGTATCACTGCATGTTACTATTAATATATGATATTTTAGACCTATTGAACATAAAAAGTATTATTTAGTGTGTGAATACAAATTTCTACAGTTTTCAACAGTAAAATGCTTTGGTCACAAAACATACTTCAAAATTAAATTTTCTAAAAACATTTTTCAAAGTAACAAAATGTAAATACTTGAAAACAATCATTTCAAATGTAAGCATTGCTGCCTTTTGTTTGCTCTCTAGTCGTCACCTTTGAATAACAATTACACTTTCTCATTTATTGCAATAATTTAAAGAACAGCACTCGACTCAAATAATACAACTCTTAATCCAACGACCTTTTTTATTTGCATATCAAAGCCATTTCGCCGTTTCCGAGCCGTTTGATACGACTCGAATATTGGAGCGACGTCAATTACGTTGTGTAATGTGTGGCTAGCCGCTCGACGCAGCGCAAGACCGCCGGCCGACCGGATCCGCTTGCGCGCGGCAACTCTGGCAGCCAGAACAATTTTCTTAAACAGCGCGCGACGCTAATTGACGGGCGTGTCGCGCTTTGACTAATCAGCCGTTGGCCTCGGAGCGTGCGAGCGCCGAGATGCCAAGGCCGAGCGGAAGATGCGCGTCGATCGCAATATTCCGACCGAGACAAGCCGGCGCAAATCATGCGAAATTGGGACGGCGCTGGCGCGCGAATTAACAAGAAATACGCTCGGGAAATTCGAGAGTCCTGGGCTTGAAGCGAGGATAATTGTCAGATCGTTTCGTTACGTCGGACAGGGGCCGTCGGTGGGTGGCGCGGTTCCATTGTGTCTTAATAATCTGTCGGTGTGTTGCGTTTCCGTCGGACCTTTGTCTCGCGATCTTGGATGATCACAACGAAATGCGAAAAAAAAAAAAAAAATAAAAAGGGAAAATGTTGGTATCCAATATTGATTGCGTTCGCCGCGAGAACTCGATATCGCGCTGTCAATAAAATCGCGGCGAAAGGGGCGAAGTAAGGCTGCGCGAGCGAGGGGGAGGAGGCCGATAAATGCGCGGGACATTTCGTGCATCATTAACGAACGTTTAATGACGCGCGCGACGCGATGGACGGTTATTTTTAGCCGGTGGGCGTCGCGGCGTTATAATGTCATTTTCCTGTTTAGCGTGGGATCGTTAACCTCGCACGACTAGCGGCGCGTCGCCGTGTAGATGAGCGCGATCGATATTAGACGCTTATTGAATTATTTATTTCGCGCGGCGGACGCCGCCGAGCGATTAACTTTTCGGCCGGCGAGCACGCTTTCGCCACTCGAGTGACTGCTCGGCGAAACGCCGCCTCCGAACGCTTTGTGCAAACACGTGTGCTCGAAATCTGCCGATTCCATCACGTCGCGTCGTCAACGGGTGCCTCGGGGCCGGGTGTGCGTTGCAAAAAGAAAACTCGAGCTTGTTAAAAAAAGTTCGGTGGAATTCGTGACTAATTTGGGCAACGGATTGTTGGGTCAAGAATGTTTTAAAATTTTCAGTAGTCATGCGGGTATTAGGCGCGACAGCGTAAAAATAAAGGAACATATAAATCAGTGGCACTGCTCAATAATTTGCTGCTTTCATTAGACAGTTTAGTTGAATTCAAAATGTTTCGGCTACAATTTCTCTGCTGTATACACTGAAAAGACGAAATAGTAGAAGTCACTACTTACTTTTAGTCAGTTATTATTTACTTTTACTAATAGTAATTTTACCATTTACATAGTAAGTGTTAATATTTAGTAGTGTCATTTGCTATTCGATTTTTCTAGTGGAGTTAAAATTACCTAAAATAGCTCTTACTACTTCATTTCCTCAACGTAGTGAAAATTACTGCAACGTAGTAAGTTTTACTACATTTTATTTTAATATAATTTAAATAAGGCAGGTCATTGAGTAGCCAATAATTAATGCGCGTAAATATCTCGACGCAATGTACGTATGAAGAACTGACGAACGTATAATTATTTGCAAACGTGACAGTTAAACTGTGAAAATCGAAAGCAAACTTTTATGAAACGCTTGACCAATTTTCGCAACGCAATGAGCTCGAGGGGCATGTTGGCATTGTACTTTCATTCACACGGCTATGTCCAAAGGATCCGAGAGATTTCTGTAAATTTTGTAGCCGCGAGGATCGGCCTTCAGCGCGATTCTGTGAGCAGCTCCCGGAATGCGTCTGCACACGTATGCCAATTCCGCCGTCGACTATGCGGGATATCGGACCAAGCCCTATTTGGATCGATGCCATTGCGAGCCGAACACCGCCGCCGTCTTGGGATCGCCTCGCTAATCACGGATAATTGCTAATCTCCAACCGATCCGATCGAATTGCGTGATTTCATAACAAAACGCCGATGCTATACTAACTGGAGGGATATTTCATTCTCACGCGACCACATCCGTGGGTCAAATAAACCAATAGTAATCAGTTGAAGAAAAAAAAAAAAAAAAAAAAAAAAAAAATAGAAAAAATAAATTTTTTATTCAAGTTTTTTATATATTTTTTTTTTTTTTTTTTTTTTTTTTTTTTTATTTAAAAAAAAAAATAATTATATACAATCTAAAAATCATATTTATTTAATATTAATAATAATATATAACATGCACATATTAATCAAACAAAATAAAAAAAAAAAAACAAAAAATATCAGATCACACAATTAGTATATGTT
>JABFOV010000499.1:0-37320 GCA_022817685.1 Aradophagus sp. ZL-2020 | reverse complement strand
TCGAAGAGTTATATTCACCCAACCATCTGTGGCGTATAGTGTCTAGCTACATATAATGAAGTTGTATACGATGCAACACTTTACTATGTTTGTGTAACAGTATAAATCTCAAGACGATTTTAACTCTATTGTTTTGAATCTTGTTTTTTTATTTTTTTTATCATAACACGGCGAACGAGCCGTAGGGGGGGTCGGGGGGCTCGGTGGTGTGGATAATGGTCATAAGAAACCGTTTATCTTAAAAAAAAAAAAAAAAAAAAAAAAATTATTTACGTTGTTTTTTTGTTCTCATGTTTACATTCATGGTCCAACCGTGTGCATTTCGTTTTCGCTTCGTGTTTCCAAATTTTGCCAAATGATGTTACTATTTTAAAGATAAGTGCATCTGCACGTAAAAAATGCATTAAAATGGATGTTTCATGAATGTTTTATGAGTCGCACTTTATTAGCAGTTTTATATTCAATTTCATTTCTGCAGCCAAGTCATTCGCTTGATTAAGCCGATTTTTCAGTATCAGTTTATTAATACTTCTTGACGGTCCATAACTAATATTTACGATTAACGGAGCTATCAGTCGTTTTAATTATCGCCGATCATTGGTGCTCCCGTGCATTCGCATCGCATCGATGCCAACGGTCTGTAATGCGTTTCATGCACGGTTTATTTCGCTTTGCAACTCGATGCGGACCGCCGGTACGGTTTTTCTTAAAATGCCGTCAAATTGGCAAACTATCTGCTTCAAATTAGTTTCACTCTGTGATACATTTGTGAGAGCAAAGAATGCGCATTCCGGGCAAAAGGCATTTTCATATTGCGTTCATATTGACGTACGTTTTGCAATGTTGCTTCTAACGATCGTTATTGTTTCACGAACTATTCAAGTTATCAGTAAACTTCTATTAAGCGTATAAACATATATATATTGTTGGGAAATATTCTTATTAAGTTTAAGGCGATAAAAGAAAATCAATAATTGAGACGTTTCAAGTTTAATGAAATAAAATCCGAACGAGGAACAATTTATTCATTCAAAACCATCGTCGCGTGGAATTTACTCGAAATGAAAAAGTTGAGTGCCGATGGCGGCGATACATTTTTCATCCTATTTTCATTTCATTTGGTGTTACGAGCAGTGACGTTAAAGTGTAATAATTTCGAAAATTCGAATTTCACTCAAACGCAATAACTGCGTTACAACAACACATTCATTTGGTTTCACGGATTTACAAATTATTATACAAAACTCTGAGTGAAATCAACAATTTTATTGCTATTTTCGATGATTTTGCATTTCAATGCTTTACGCACATTACAAACACCCACTTGAGGCTGCTTTCGAAATATTTACAAGGTGCAATAGTAATTAGACTTGACAGGGAGCAAAACTGATTGTATTCGGATTAAAAGAAGAAAAAGGAAAAGGAGCAATGGCAAGAAGAGAAGGTCGGGAAACGGCCATTGCGTGTAAGTGTGAAAACGGCGAAATTGAAATTGCGCGAAAAATGAAAAATGCGCGCGCAATTGCAGCACGGTTCGCTAAGCGAAATTCGATAATCGCGATGAAGAGCGTAGATTGGATGATTGGAAAAGATAAGGCGAGTAATGGCGAGTCGCGAGGAGCGGATGGCGCGAGACACTATCGCCGGGGCGCGGCGGATCTGACGGACGGAAATGCTGAAGTCGAATAACCGGCAATTCCGGAAATACGACACCCGGGTCGGCTCCTTTCTTTGCGCGCCCTCTGAATCACTGGAATTCCTCAACGACCCTCTCACCGATATGAAAGTCTTGAAAGTTGAATAGCATTGAAGCTCGAATTTCTCGCAAAGTATGCGAGATGATCTTCATGAATTATTACCATAAACTCGGCAAAAACGCAACGCGGCTATGATACCGGCGCTGTCTCCTTCGTTTTCGCAATTTCTCGATACTCGGCGAACGCGGTTATTTTTTCACCGCGGTCACGGCAAATCGAATTTGCCGCAGGAATCCGCCGTGATTCTGTCGATGCGCGCGTCCGAAAGAGTCGAAAAAGTATTGAATTAAGTTTCCGACCGAGTCCCAACATTTTTGGGATAGCCCGAACAAGTTTGAACGCGGAATGGACTTACGCGTTTAACTTTTTCAAAGTCTTTCAAACTTTCGACCATCTTTCTACTTTGTATATAAATTCTCAAGATGTCTGGCTAGTCTCAATTTCAGTACTTCTTTTTCCTGCGATTTTTTTTTCTTTCTTTTTTTTTTCGAACCGGCTTCCAACGTTTTTTCCCGATTTATTTCCACAGGGACAAAATTTCGTCGCGTTATTAAGCGTAAACAGTTTAGAATTACATGTAATATCTCGCGCTTTGCGTATGCCTTGGTCCATTGTTAAGTGCACAATACTTTTGCTAGAACGACTCTTCAAGTTTCTGATGACTCGTAGTATTGTGCGAGCAACAATAGTTTCTCTTTGGAATGCCGAACCGAAAGAAGATTCTCGACTTATTGTAGGATTGATACGTATGTGTATGCGCATTCATTCTCCGTCTCTGTGTCAAATGTATCGATAACAAAAACGAACGTTTCCTGGTAATTGAAATAATCATGGAAATTTGTCACGGTGTTGACAAATTAAATACGATATCGGTGCTTCTACGGCTATTGATTAGCATTCACTGAAATGTTTCATCGTCGAAGGCACGAGATTCCAAATTCTTGTTAAATTACCTTTGTCTTCGTAGTTTTGTTGGAATCCGAAGACCAATTGCCATACCATTTGTCTTTTGTCCGTTTGATGAATATTAACTGAAATTATTAAATGAAGGAAAGAGAAAAATTCCATATGACTGGGTTAGATATTGCTTTCTTTTGATTATATTTTTGATTCAACTAAACAACAATTAATTATAATATTCAATCGGCGTTTATTCCAACAACGATTGCCTTTGAGATTAAAGTTGGGCATAAGGTTTTTTTTTTTTTTTACAACAAATACATTTTTTTGTGCAAATTAATGTCGATCGTGCAATATGTTTTATTGATAAAGTAGAAAAATATTTGTTGTCTCGTAAATGCACGGATATCATTTTACATTACTTCTAAGATAAATAAACATGTTTGGAATTGGACTTTGTAAAAGGTTGAAATATAGCTTCTATTTATTCAATCTCTCGTCTACTGTTGTATTGTTAGAAAGCTTTCCATACGTTAAATCAATATTTAATACAAGTGAATTAAATTTTACTGCAATATATTTCTATAGGTTAAAAAGCAGCTTGTATCCTTGTGTTACGAAAATATTGCAATGTTGAACAATCCAAAAAAATTTCAAGTAACAGTAAAATGAAATATTCTTTGATGAAAAACTGTGAAATTATTTTAAAAATTCAAAGTCAGTGCAAACATAAATACATATTAAAGAATTATTGTAAAATAAGCACAAACGTGAATAGTTCGAATGTTTCAGTGATAAAAATAAATTGAAACGATTGTCGTTGTTTGATTAACAAAATTTCTGCTCACACGGAACTTTGATCGTTTATCAACTGTAAATTCTTTTGCTTTAGAAACACAATTACGTTATCTTGTTTTGCCGTTATAATGAACGAATTTATTCAGCGTTCGGAACATAATTAAAGCAATATTTTCATTTCGATAATTGCTCTTTCATGCTTAGCAATTTTCCGCTGAGTCGCGAGCAAAACAGCCGTATTTTCATAGCCCGAATAGAGCGAGAGTACCACACTCTGATACCCGACTGAAAGATTGGGTGACATACCAGGTCCGAGGCTTTAGCGTCGCAACTAGAATCCCACGTCACTTCCTGAAAACTCCTTGATTTTCTTCCGGCCGTTCTGACCTCCGCTATTCTCGCTCTAACCGTCCTCTGGCTTCCTTTCTTCCGCTTAATTCCAAACGTGCAAATTTTACCATTTTCCTCTCACTCGCCCTGTTTTTTCAACCACTTTCATACATGTTTGCCACTTCTCGTTTCAATATAAAATTATTCTAATGAAAATTTTACGAATCGACACAAGTTCCAGATTTTTATGTTATTTTGATGTGTACTTCAATCAAAGTTGAGCTTATTAATAATTGACAATTACTTAAATATATATTTTAAATACTCAAATAATTGTTAATTATTAATTAACCCAACACTGACTTTCAATTAATATAAATATATCAAGTTCAGTAAACATTACTTTTCTACTCAGTGGACGGAAAGTATCACTTGTCCCTTCTCGAGCAAAAAGTTGACCTTTTCATTCACATCAACGATAATTATGCAAATAATTTACTTTATTTAAAATTCCATTTAAAGACAAAAAGCTCTGTAACAAAATTTGTCAAACAGTATTGCTTTCAATTGTTTTCATTGCTTTCAAAAATATTGCGAAACGTCGATGTCCATTGTCAGCGGCAGTAAAGTAAGGCTGACATTCTGCTTTCAAAACAATTGCGAAATCCGTTGTTCAAGACCTCAGTCAATGCAAAATATGGATAGAGAGCAGTTAGCGGAAGTACATAAATGCTCACGAATAAATGAAATACAAATATTTTCGTTTCAATTGTCAATCGCGGCCCCTCGGTTAAATGAAATTTAAAACTATTCCACGCGACTTATTTAATCTTTTAGATTAAATATCGATCGAATTAAATTTTTCGCTTTTCGGATTCGATATCTCCGATGGCTTATTGACGAAGCCGAATTAATAATAATGAATTCCAACGAAATATCGCGGGCGATAGAATAAGCCGAGTCACTCCTTTCCTCATCTTTGTACAATATAAATATTCACAAGCCGAAATGAAGGTGATTTTCTGAAAGCCCGAAGAATATTGAGATATCATAATGGAATTAAGAGGACGTGTACACATTTTCCATTTCATCGGGATCGAATGCGGCATTTTATAACCGCAATGAGAATGATCTAACAGTAATAATGACGGGAGAAATAAATATTCGTATTTTATTAAAAATCAAACGGAAATGTATTACAATCGTATCGTTGTATCAATAACTGAATCATATTTCATACTTTATTATGTCATGCGTACGAAATAACGCAATGTCCCCAAACGAATAAGACGCGATTGTTGTGGAACAAAAACGAGCGCGTAGTTAAATGAGGAAAATTAGCAGCAGCTGCAACTGCGCCGTGTACCTTTTTGCATTTATGAGATAAAGCCTTTCACCCGCAACGACGATAGTTTTTAACGTTACGGCGCGAGATAATATCAATTTTCGTAATAATTTGTTCGAAATGTTAAAATAATGAAGATTCGAAGAAACGCGATATTTTATGCACAAAAGCGGTTGGCCGGGTTCCAAGAATTTGCGTTTGCTTTAATTTTATTAGTATATGTACGGATGCGCACGAGGAGGTAGCGAAATTTATATGCAGGCCATTCTGCGAAGCGCATTCAGATCCAAAGGCTGTCGGGAAAGCAGAAGGGAAAGGCGTCGGGTTCGTGTTTAGGGATCGATGTACGGAGTGTTTGGGAATTACTGGATCATACAATGTGGCGTTCGATCAGCCTCGAACGTGCTCGATACGCGGCATCTTTCAAAGGGGAAGCTGCGCCACCGCGTTATTTATATCGTGGCTACAATTGGAGCATTAATAACCAAAAATTCAAAATATACAGTCAAATTAGTTTCGTTTCTGACGAAGATCACCATTCCTGCAGCGAGGTATTGAATTTTAATGAGCACGGCGCGATCGCGGAATATTTGATAAAAAGTCGTATTCAAATGCTGAAAGTCTTTGCAGTCTTGACAAGTAAGTGAACACCGTCATGTTTATACATAAAAGTTGCATATTTGTTACTGATAAACCGATATTTTGTGAAAACGAATTCAAGAAGTCGGTGCAATTTAGAACGTAAATACTTAACGTTTTTTGTAACGTAAATTTTTAACAATTTTTTACAATTTCTTTATAGATTCAATTTCGGTAGTTCATGCTTTCAGCTATTAGACAGTTTGGATTCATTTGCATATCGAATTTATTACGTTTGTTTGTCGTTTTTTATTTAATTCGTACAATTAGATTTTCAGTCTTTCCTTTAATCAATATATATATTATTCAACTTTCATTCAAAATACATTATATTCGATAGAATTACAATTTTCACTTTCATTAAATTAATACTTCACTTTCGGACATTTTTTCATTTTAACATTGTCCTCATTTTATGTTTGGCATAAAATCCGTAAGAAATCCTCGCGAACTAATATTCCGCTTCTGAATGAAAATATTTACATTTTGATATTATATTCAATTATTTGTAGTCTATATTTCGGATTACCGAAACCCGCACTAAATTTCCAATGCAAACTTCTGTGAGATTAAAACGGGTTTTGTCAGGCCTAAATCCTACAACTGTTCGAGGATTACCGAATTGATTTGTGGATTAATACACCGTTACATCAAATCATATTTACAGATTATTGACTTACATGACATTGGTCTGAATCGCGTAATCGATATGCTCGTGGTTTCCAGCATTAGTCTACGATAAGTTTGCGATTTCGAAATAATACCCCAATGATAAACTTTATATTCCCAAACTATTCTCGTTATATCTAAATTATAATTTGCTTTCCTTCATTACAATTGGATACTTTTTAATTTTGTACAATTATTATTTTTTCAAACTTTTTGTCAAACTTACTTATAAGAATTATTATAAGATTATTATAAGAATTAAATTGAAAACATTTGACTGAGTGAGAATTATACAATTTATAAGAACTTTATGTTATAATAATTTTAACTTGTCAATGCGTTAACTTGTCAAAGCAAAGTAGTTTTAACACTATCATACAGATTATTAAATTAAACAATTGTCGGTAGATTGAAATATGTTTAAAATATTTAATTGACGATAAAATAATTTGTTCTATGAATATTATTTTTATGACCGTTTTTTTTTGAATAATGTTATAAGTTTCTATCATTTACCATTACTCAAAGTTTAATAGTCAAATTTCTGGTTGGATTGTGTTCGGTGAATTAGGAATACTTCCTTAAATCGAATTAGCACGTTATACCATTGCACAAGGCAAACTTCGAAATGATCAAAGCAATTTTTAATGTCGTATATTTCTATTACGATAATTAATTATTGATCAGTTTATAAATAACATCTTTTTGTTTAAGCTTTTATAGGGGAACCTTTTTCCTAAAATGTGTTTATTGCAACCAACCAAGCGCGAGCGATAAATTTGTAAACTATAAAAAATAAAACTTTTCCTCCACAAAAGCCGCTTTTCAAAACCCGATTTATTATTAAAGTTGGTGGATTGATTTCCTTTGATCGTGCCTTATGAGGATGCGCTTATAATCAATAAGACAAAATATTGACGTGACTATTTTAATATTAAGTCTATAATGGCCTACGAGGTGAAAGGTTAAAAGAAATGCCATGAATTTACGATCGGAGACATGACGGAAATCAGTTTGAAAATATTAGTTAATCGATTTTTTTGAATTCAACATTTATATATTTATTTTCTAACATGGATAACATTTGTCGATAAAAAACAATTTTATCATTTTTAACTGTAAATTAAACCCTCTCGGTCGCGGTACGTGTGTGAAAATCATTTAATATTTGGATAATTACGTCTGCGATTACGTTATTGTTATTTAAATTGAATAAAAATATGTGACATTATGATGGTATTTTAAATAATTGGATTATATCATTTTAAAGGGAAAAAATCTAGCAATAACAATAAAACAAATAAAAGGTAATTAAAATATTTGTAATTTTTTTGGATATTTTGAAAAGGTAGCTATTAAAAATAACAAAAAAACTTAATTTTTCATTATTTATTTTCATTATTTATTGATTATCAAAATTTATTTTCGAAACAAGATAAAAAGCATTTGAATAATTTCTTTATTCATAATTTTTTTATTCATATAAAGAATTTAGCAATTGGATTATTAAAATGCTTTTATGAGTTTTTTTTTTAAATACATTGTAAATAGTAATATAATATTAGTGGATACTGAAAAGAAATTACATAAATTCATTTCCTTTATCATTACCACACACAGACATAAATAGATTTTTCGCAAAGAAGCTTTCATTACAAACGTCAATATTAATTTAAAAGTACGTTGAACTTTATACGTCTTACAATCCTCCCGACAGTATAAACTTTAGAAATAAACAATTTCCGAGCAATTAACATAATTAACCATGAATTTCGTTTCTAAAATCACTTTACACGCCCAAATAATTTTAACGCACCGACGCGATCGGCTATAAAGCTTATTTTAAATTTTCCATTACTTGCCAAAATTATATTTTAATTCACCGTCAAATAACTAATAAGTATACACACAATCCAATTAATATCACGATGTTTTCCGCTTCTTGACAATGTATTTCAAAATTGGAAATCGCGTCCGCGCAACGAACTGCGAAAGATTAACCCCTGAGCGACAACCCACTTAGCGGACATCCGGGAAAAGTGGTAGTGACCTTCCGAAGCCGCGATTTTCTTTGACCCAGTCATCGCACTGACATTGTCGTTAATAATCCGCATCGGCTTTTCGTTCAAACCTTTTAGAAATATTCGCGTGCAGGAAAGACATCGCGGGCCGAGGAAAAGAGAGGAAAAAAGACACGAACTGGAACTTCTCCCCCCTCCTCTGCTTTTCTTCGTTCATTTTTTTTTCCTTTTTCTCTTTCCAGTGACAATGCATCGAAAATGAACTTTTTGTACCAAAGCATCGCAGTTCGCTCTCCGTCGCCTGGCGACTGGCGCGCTTTATCTGTCCCACGTCAATGATACACGGCGCGGCGGTTTTTTTCGCGGCGCGCCTACTTACGCGAAAAGTAGACCAGGCGTCAAAGCCCGGCTGAATGTGACGTTTCACGTGAAAACGCTCGAACGGGTTTGGCGAAATATTAAAACGGACCGACGATGCTCTTTGCGCATGGCCGTTTAAATTAATAAACGCCGATAGCCGAGTTCGTTAGACGGCGCTCCTTTTTTCCACCTGACGAGCGGACATTTTCGTGCGCAGGTTGTAAACCGAGTTTGTTTATTTTATCGTACATTTTTATGCCGCCGCTGAAAACACGGCTCCCGCGTGAGATTGCGCGCGGGCGGAAAGGGGACGAAGAAATGCGCCAGCGAAATTTCTGCCAGCCGGCGTACGGCGAACAACGCAATTACACGGAACTGGCCCGCTCTCAAAGATAAAGATAAATAAAGCCCGGCAAATAAATGCTTTCTCCGCGTAATTCCTGCGGCGCAGCCGAAAGAATTGCATTCTCCTTGCGGAGCATGTGAAATATTCGCGGCAACGTAATCTTCGGGGCAACTATTGGACGCAGTCGAAATCGACGTTGCTGATAAATATTAGATTAATGAACGTGCTTGACGTATTACCGTCGTGAAATAATATCACCCGCGGTCGGTTACAATTTTCTCTTCCTTTTGAAGGATAAAAAAAAAAGAAAATTAAAAAGAAGGAATATATATTTCATTATGAAATTGTTTCGAATGTATTTAATAATATGGGACATCTTAGTCAGTAGCAGACGAAATTCCGCGACAAAAATGAGTCATTCGTAAAAACTAAAGACCGTTTGAACCCGAATTTCCACCTTTTTCCATTTTCGCACTCGCATTACGTTTTTTCATCCCACTAAACAACGCCCCCTTGTTTTTTCGTTGGCCAACATCAATCCGCGCATTTTCGTCCATAGCGCAATCTCTCCCTCACTAAATGGCTGAATCATTAAACATCATTAAAGCCGGGACAAGAGCGAGCGATGAATCTTCGTCGTTGGCGGAGCACTGCGTTTTGCGTTCGCCCCGGGGTTTTAAATTACCCCTTTTTCGTTTATGAACAAAGGGAACGTAATCAGTTTAGACGCGGCATTCGTCGGATAACGGAACACACACGAACCGAAGATTGTATTATCGCGTTAGATCCGATAGCCGCAACAATGACTCGGGCGAATCACGCGACGCACTCAAATCGGATAATTTGCGAATCACGAGCGACAATTTTTCGCACTGTAACTCATTTAGCGGCAGGACTCGTGCATTATTTCGCTTTCGCGCGATACGGGATTCTCGGGGAAAGAGTGCTCTCACCGCGCTTTAACGCCCGATAAATAATGCCGAAAGTCCCGGGCTTTCGCGCGTTATTGCCTCGTGCCATTCGCCAGGACGTCTCGGCGCTCTCGAGCGACGCTTTCCATTTACCTTCTTTTCCTTTCCGCCACGAACACCGAACGCCTTTCGCGGTTCAAAGCCCGATATGGTGCACTTACTTTTAACGTCCTTGTCTGGCGCGCGACAGCCGGACTGGCGCGTCTCTTTCGGACCCCGGCGCGGCTTGCGTCAGGGGTCATTTGTACCCCGGCTTTGGCTTTTCGGCGGCGAAGAGACGCGAGCCGGTCGAGCGAGGCCGCGAGTGACAGCGCGGGTTCGTGGCTGGCGAAAAGCGTCAATGGCTGGTCGCAAAGTGCTGCGTGATTCGGGCTGCTGCTTGCGAGCCCGGCTCGACGTGCCGAATTCTTTCGGCGCCGAGTCGAAGAGCGACGTGTCGGAGACGAATGGCAAAGCGGCGCCGGAGCGCGGCTGAAAATCGACGTTAATGATCAAAAGCCGAAAGTTCGCCATCGCGATTCGATCAGCAACGTGCCGGCTCGTATGTATTTTTAGCACGAACGGATCGCAAGCCGGGGGGATTTGGATTTCTCTTGCCAAATTGTTGCCCGTAAATTGATTCGATGTGTATAAGCTTTTTCCGACTTCATTTTCTTCGCGCGCAATTTGTCAATGCTGCGAAACTTCTCGCGGCATTCCCCGCGAAATACGTTTCCCTTCGGCGACGGGCGAAGCGGGCCGGCGGGAAACGTTGCCGAGGAACAGGGGGATGATTGAAGCGGCGCACGCCCGCCCCGGGAATTCCCGCCGCGTTGTTTTCCATGATTCTTCAATTTCGCGCGCTTTTAAAAATGATCCACTTATTTTTCGGAGGACGCTCGTTCGACGGCGTCCTTTCTCTTCCGCGTCGGGGCAGCGCTTTTAATTTAAATGGAATAAATTTATTTTGAGGAAGAACGAATGCCTGCAGTTCAGTCTTCGCTGATTTTTTCATTTTTCCTTTGAAAAACAGAAAAAAACACATTGATTCACGTAAATACAATTTTACGAGGGTTGGAATCCGTCTAACGTTTTAGGTTTTTCAAACGTGTTTAAAACAACGTACTTTAAAAGAAATTATTTGCAAACATTTTTAAACGCTCCTTATCGCTGCAAATTTTCATCGTCGCTGAGTTGCCCGCGCACGTGTTGCGATTGTTTATTTACGAGATCGCGCTAAGCGTTGTTTAATCGCTCCAAAATTAAGTGCCGAACATAGCTGTTAATAATCGGCCAATTACTTCGGGGACTGCACGTGCGCAGCATTGCGCATGCGAAAACTTGGATACAATAAACTTATTCGATTCGGCGGTGCGCGCGGGGTTATTAATATTTCGGCGTCGTGCATTGGTGAAATCGGCCCGAGTGTCGTAAAACGAATGTAGGAACCATCGTCGATGGGACCCGTTTCGTCGTTTCTGACGTATTTCATCTTCGCACAAAGCCATTTGACCCTGAACGTGGAAATAACAATTAATGATTAATTGTTCGGGCAAAGCCGTGCCATAATCAACTTGATTAACAAACAAACGACCCGATTATGTTTAACGAGTACCATATTGCCCGTCCATTGATTATATTATCCTGCGCACGAGAAACAATCCGGCTTATTTCGTTACGAAAGGACTTGTCTCGCGAAACATAATCTGCATTATGCATTCATAACTAATTAGCGAAATATCGCGACCGGTGCGTTGCGTCGAACGGAATTTCAATATCCAAGTTTCGAATGCAATTTTAAATTGTACGAATGTTTCTTCGGCGCCGCGTGTAAATATGCAGCGAGGTATAAATTTGTAAAAGTTTTGTCGGCATTACGTGAAAATATTTGCGCAAAATGAACATCGCTTGACATCGGCAGCAGAAAAAGCCACTCCCGTGGATATTTTTCTTTTGCGTTTGCGGCGCAACTTCGCAGCTACATCGTTGCGGGCAACTTTCGCCGAAAATGAAACAATCGGAAAACCTTGAGAATAGTTTTATATTCAATTAATCAACGTCTGAAAGACAAACGATAGGCTGTTGTTGAACGAGAGGACGCTAAACCTTTTGCCTGTATTAAATGTTAATAATAATTGAGTGTATTTAATAAATGCGAAACAATGTTCTAATTGCATGAGGGGCGACAAAAACGAAATTTCATGTCTAATTAGATTTTTAATTGTCTCGAATGCTGGATTGTGGGTTCCTTTTAGTTGCCGTTTGTTACGTATCAACACACCGACGATTTGGCGCGAATTAAAATCCTACGCAAATTTATCCCGGGAATCGTAACTTCAAGAATCATCCGCTGTAATTATGATTTCGCCCGCGTGGAACGGCTCCCTAAGAATTACACGCCTTCGGGAAGCCGCTTCCTGACAGAATTTGAACAAAAATACGCCGCTGCACACTAAATCCATTAGCCTTATCTTTTTAATACTCGAGTTAAGCGTAACCGAAATCAGATAAACACATTTAATGGAACGCTCCTCGATACATTCGCCTGCCTCGAAATTCAGGTTAAAAGTCGCGGAACAAAGAAAGCCTGGAAGAAAGAAAGATGGAATGGAAAATCGATTTTTTTTTGCCGTGTAAATCAGGAAGTCAAAGATTTATGTGGCTTTCTAGACAAATTTCTTAACATTTGGGAAGTAATGTTTTTCTTTTGTAAGAGCAAGATCACTATTTCGGCTGGAGATTGTTTGCAATAGTCCTATTCAATTGTTATTATATTATGATTAATATGTTAATCACAATGCATAATATACACGGAAAACATTTAGGCACGCCTGACATAGTACGTCGCTTACATTTGAGATTTATAGTGCGTGTGAAGGCCAGGTTTAGGAATCGCTGGAACCCCCAACTGTCGAAGAATTGTTTCTTCTGGGTTTTTTTATATCTGACAACTGGCTCGATATTTTTGATGCGTTGATTTTTCAAATTTAAAGTACTTCTGCTTCAAAACCCTATGACGTCAGACGCCTCGAAAAAAGTAGATACAACATATCGATGGGTACGTTTGACATACTTGCATATTAACCGTGTACAAAATATTTCCACAAATTAAAGGTGCTATCTTTGAATTTCACCGATTTATTTTCATCACTAAGATTCCGATGCGAACAACAGCCTCGCAATAGTATAAGACCAAACACACATACAAAAATAAATTAAAAAAGAAACTGAATAAAAATAAAGGAAAGTGCAGGAGTAAGAAGCGAAATGCACAAAAATCAATGCCCGCGGCTCAAGTCGGAGCAGCGAAAAGTTGCTTTGATAAATTCAGGTAGCCGACATCTTTGACGATAAACACGAATTTCCTTACACGCGGCGCGAGGTAATTGCGTTGCGCCATAATCCGGGCATTACGTACAAATAACGTATCAATATTAGTAACATGACGTGTAAAGGGTGCGATAAGGCCGAGGGAAAAGTTGTCGGGCAATGCAATTCGATAACGCGGCAGCGAAATATCAATACAAGCGATGTAATTAGCGAAACTGGGTTAAGTTAGGTTCACCCACGCTGTAGCTATCATCTTGTCGTTTGATTGCGATCGCGAATATGATTGCTCCGATAATTTCCTGCTCGCAACATTCGTCCGAATTACACTCCATCATCGCGCGATAAAACGGACACTTGAGCATTTAATTCCACGTTCCCCCCTTTATACGGCCGGCGTAACGCCCCGATAACACACCGCACTGTAATGTTGCAATTAGCATGGTAATTTTCTGATGCGTAATTGCGGCATTCCCATTCCGCATAGCTCCGTTCCCCGGCAGTTATTAACATTTGTAGGTCGCCATAATCACGCCACCATCGGTTTGTTTATGTCGATCGCCGCGGATCAGGCCGGCTCTCGTGATTCGCCCGAGTCCCGTCCAGAAGACACGGCCGAATCCGTGCCGTATGTTTTATGCATGCTGTTGCACACGTGTTTATTAGTTTAGCATTTCGTTCGGCCGAGATGGCCGGCTTCGCGCTAACGGATTTCGTTCTCCCTTTTTTAGCCACCGCCATTGATCGCGCGGCTTCCGCGTGAACTCATTCCTCGCTCGGGCTCTTTCTTCCCCGTTGCAAGCCACCTTTAGGGCTTTCGGCGAACTGCGCTCACGATTTATTGTTTCTCAACGTCGATTGCAAATTGCTGGATTCATGTATTTGAAATTTAAATTTACATTTTTCGACAACTTAGTTTTGCTTTACAGAAAGTTTCGCCACATTATTTTCTGTTTTTATGTTATGTTTATGTTATGTTATGATTAAAGTTTTGACTGTTTTGTATCAAGATGTTTTTCGTGACTCGAAAGAACGACGTTATTCATGAAAAATAAATTTGTGACGTCAAAAAAGACGAATTTTCGAAGGATTAAAAATTGATGCGAATTGAATGAGCTCGATTTAATTACAATTTGATTATAATTATTTAATCTTGCTCTAACCGAAAATCGATATTTTACATTTATATATGCACGACGACCTATCATTTACAAATTTATTTGATTAAATTGATTCACGTGCAATATTCGTTTAATCGTTTTATTTAAGTACACTCGTCGATTAATTCGAATTGATCTTTGTAAATGCATCACTTCATTTTGTATTCTTTGATTAGAATTAATTATTCCGATGACACGAATGCAAATGTAAATCGATCGGGTTGTTTCTGCCAATAAAAATTGTCAGTTACAATTTCATAATCAGTCAACCAAATAGCTCTCAACTGATCATTCAATCGCATCTACTTATACTTCAATAACCATCACTTTATCATCTGGAAGTGATTTAAAATTTCCAATTTCAGAGTCATTTGGTTCAATTGAATATCCCCGACCTCATTGGCTGCCATATGCGTTCTCGTTCCAGTTATTCATATACAATTTATCGTGCGTGTTGTTCGAATTACATTTATCCACATATATATTTTTTATTACATTTTCTACAGAAAAACATTTTGCAAAAAGCGTTTCAATATTTTCGCAAAATTCTCCGCGCCAGAAAGACACACGAACTTGTTTGTCACAAAGCAACGATTTGCATATACAGTCGTAAATGCAAACTAATTTCCGTGAAATGTCGCACGTTATTGTTCCCGGTGAACTTTATCTTATCGATGTAACTCTGCCTCGTAAAGTTTACGTTTATACACCGCGTAGCGTGGTTATGACGGATGTTTTGTTATGCCCGGGGTGCACTATAGTTGCAG
Source organism: Aradophagus sp. ZL-2020 (assembly GCA_022817685.1). Taxonomy (NCBI): domain Eukaryota; kingdom Metazoa; phylum Arthropoda; class Insecta; order Hymenoptera; family Scelionidae; genus Aradophagus; species Aradophagus sp. ZL-2020. Next base: position 21,951 of record JABFOV010000499.1, on the reverse strand, counting down.
CAAGAGGGGAGGGGAGGGGGCACAACGTTACGGGCCGACTGATCAATCAAGTGATGGGCCGCTCGAGAGCGCGGGGGACCGCTTGATTGCGTAATACGAAGCTAATAAATAATTTATTTCATTAAGACGAAACATTCTCGCACAGCTCGGCGAAGAAGTCGGGCGCGGCGAGAAAAAAATCGAGCGTCAAATTGGACGTGATCTACGGTCACGTTTGTTTGGACAATAAGGACCTTTGTAAACAAAAAGCTGCGCATTCTGACGCCGGGCAAACAATTCTTAATTTACGAACATTAGGGGAGAGGATCGGCCGTGTGTATTTATAAGATTTTCGTCGGGCCTCGGCTTCGTGGATTTATGGCCTCGGAGGAGGTTACAGCCAGTTTTAATATTTATGTTAATCATCCGGCGGCGCGACGCACGTGATGCCTATTTTTGTACAAAAGTCTAACCGCACTTTTAGTTGAGTATAATTTATTCGGCGGGCTAATCGGGCGAGTGTAATAAACGTTGTACTGGCCATATCAATATTATTTGCACGTCGCATGGAAGTATAATTAATTAATTGAATTGAAATTAGCATGTTTGAATGTTTGCGTAGAATTATGTCGATTCATTTGTACCTGCTTAAGTTCGTGCGCGCGTTTATTTATATGTGCTTATTAATATTTAAGCGCAGCGATCGCTGCAGACTGTTTGTGCACGAGCGTGTTTGTATTCGTTGTTTTTGCGTGGTCACGCACGATGTAACAGTCAGTTTCGGGTGTCAAGTTAATTAAACGTAATTCAGTAGTAATTATTACGCACAAATTAAGTTACGCGATTAGCTGATTTAAAAATTTAGAAAAAAGGATGAGGAAAAATGTTGTACTTGAATTCATTTTTGACGTTGACATTTCTAGTCAGATGTTTTTTAAGTAAAGACCAATTTGTGCTTAAAATCACAGCAGTGTTATGTACTAGAATATTTATCTGTCCAACAATCATTTGTCAATGTTTGACCATCCAGGTGTTATCATGGTATCCAATTATCTGGAACACCGAGTCAGCTTTTATGCCTGTTTTCGTAAACTACGATGTGATCGATCTGATCAAACTACAACGACTACTACTCAATCTAATCAGATTGATTACATCAGAGATCGCAAGAGTTACGATAGCAATAAGTTTTAGGTGCAGTGATCACATCGCCGCCTATGTAGGTATTGCCGGTTGGCTAAGTGCTGGCGCTGTACTAATTATGGTCAGATAACCTTGGACAACTGACCGTTGACCTAGGTTTCAAATGAAACAACGATATATTATTGTATAAATAGACCAGCAGATTTTGAATTGAAACTGGTAGTCTACCTTCGGAAAGTATACGGTTGTTTTATTCGAAATTAGATCAAAATTGATCAAACATTTTATCGAATAAAACAAATTTTGATCAAATTCATAATTTTATCGTTGGAGCGGCTACATGAATGAAAAAATAAAACATTCCACTCTTTTCTTCTAGTCTTTTTCCACACTTTGTTTCTCTAAACTTATATTTGTAATTATTTATAAATAATTGAACTGATGTATAATATCACCTGGCTAGTTTGTTGCATTAATTACGAATGATATCAACATTGATTTTTATCAGATCCATTCCTTCCACCATACTTGAAACATTACTGGAAAGCGGGAGGGCTTGATGTTGTTCATTTTCAACTCACATGTCTCACCCTTATATCCCCCACTCAGATTGTTCACGCTTATTGTGATGGCATTGATATAATTACTGTTTATAACCAATCATTTCTCATTTTTCTTCGTCTTTTAATTATTTCAGTTAAATGTGATTTAATAGTTAATTTGTTTTCCACTGGAGTACAAATAATTATAAAGTAGTTATTTTAGATTTTATAACTGATTGACTAGAACAAAAACAAAAACAAAAAAAAATCAAACAACATTCCAATATCCCTCTTTCTTTTTATTGAAAACAACCTTTTGCGTATAATTATTTGATTTGAAACAAATACTTCTTGGTCCCATTCTCACGATTTAATTGTCCTACATAAGTTTTGAACGTCTGTTATTGATTATCTTCAGTATATGATGATCGCGACAAACTAAAAAAGACGGACGCAATGTGCAAGTTTTATATCCCACATGGATTTGATCGAAAGCTAAGCTAAATGAAATTATTCAGCATCGTGAACGAAATCAGTGCAAAAAACTCGGGTGCAATTTACTAACGTTCACGAGAATTATATTTGAGAATTATATTACTTGTCTGCGAGAATAAATTCCGAAATAAATCTGTGATTTCGCATATCTTTATATCAAAAAAGTTGAATATGATTTCAATATGTTTAAAATACATTAAGCATATCAACGGATGGGTGAAAGAAGCCCTTATCTCGGCCCAAGTTTGAAGATGCTCCTACCACGGTGTGGCCCCTATCTCGAAAATGATTTAAGTTGGTTCTACTGCATCACAAGAATGTCTAGTATGTTTATATCTCGAAGAGTTGAGTCATATACTTGTTAACTTTCAGGTATATTTCATGACATAAGCTAACTTTTATGCATCTATAACAATTAAATTCTTTTTTCTGCGCATTTATTTATTATTCACCGGGTTCACGTTCCTAATGTTGGTATAATTAGGAATAATATCATAATATAAAACAAAAATTCATTCTTTTGATGAGAATATTTCCTTTCGTACAAATAATTAACATATTAAAATACTGAACAAAAAGTTTTTATAACATATTATTCCAAGACAGGGGTGCCTCAAGTAATATTTTATCCCAAACAAGTTTTTCCATCAAAAAAGTTTGAAAACGTCAAAATATCGTGAAATAAAAGTCGCTTTCGAAGTGAGTGCATTGTTAACTATTTAAAGCAATTAAAACTTGACGCAATTTTTTGATAAGGCTTTGGTAAGGCCAGCGCCAAAGTCGACCGTGATAATTTCATCCGCGAAGAATCTTGGTTGGCTCTCGGGATCGATACTGCCGTTCCTGATTGGGAAAGAACACGATCATACAATTACGTTACGTTTCATTAGCAACGTCTAACGTTTCACTCAGCGGTCGGACTTGCGCACGGTGAATCCGGCCGACGATAGAAGAGTACAAATGCACGCCACATCCCATCCCGTTTCCATACGTATTAGCCGAGATCGGGCCGATATTTTCGGGCGATTAATTGCAGCCGAACAAATCGGCGGCAATTACGTGTCGCCGCTATCTTACGTGCCGTCGAATCGCATTTGACAAGCCGGCGCCATAAATTGCACGCGACTCACGCACGTGGCCGTAAATAAACGATTCCCTCGTTTAGTGCCGAAAATTTGTAAATAATATACGACCGAGTTGGTCGTCGAATATAAACTGCAAAGTTTGCTGCGAGCGCAGTGTGACCGGGAAGCTGAAACGTAATTTCACTCGAGTTATTTCTCTTCGGCGCCAAAAAAGGCGTTGCTCCGGCCGGCATGCATGCGATTTTCAATAGATTACTTTCACAAAGGCTACGAAAAGTTTATCGCGAAGGAAATCGCGTCGCGATGCTATCGCGAATGGTTAATGTATTACTTTTGCTATCGGGGTGATAAGTCGTACGGACGAAATTCATGCATCACGCCGAAGAATGTACGTCACTCCAGCGACATTTCTAATTCTTTAACGCGGATCGCAGATTCGGCTTTATTGACGTTTACGAGGTTATTCGATACTTGGAAAATTAATCGACGGTTTGAAGAAAGTGCTTTAGGCGACACGAATCTTGTTCGTTTTACGTATGTCATCGCGTTTCGCCGGAAAATTGTATTTGGGTCGTATATGAAAATACGTCCACGGTGATAGAATAGAAATATGAAAATTACTACTTTTTGGGGTCACTATAATCTTTTAAGAACATAAATAAAAATGGCTACTATGTTCAGTATTGCTATGAATTAATTCCGCGTAGATTTATTCGTCTCAGAATTTATTATGGGTTGTTGTAAATATTTTTATTTATGGGAAATTAGGGATATTATCGTGAACAGTAATAATGTTTATTATTGGTTTTAGTTATTATACTTCAACATTACGCATTTCATTTTTATTAGAACTCTTGCATTAATGTGTCAGAAACATTAGATCGAAATCTGTACTATTTGAAATTTATTAAAATTAGTTGAGTTTATACACTTATTAACATTCATTTTAATATTTCAATTCATCAATCAGTTTACCATGTCCAAAAATTATCTTTTAAATACAAGTATAATATATAATAATAAATAATAAGCAATTCAAAAGTTAGGCTATGTCATTTCTAAGAAAATCATTGATTGATACTTTGGTGAAACTTCGATTCTATTTTGCTTGGTAAGTCCGCAACGCGAAGAACATAGAAAAGAAGTGCATTTTTATGATTATTTTTAGCACTTCTAGCGTTTACAGGACATCAGTTATTGAACTCTTGAAACCTTCACAATTACAATATTTATGGTCGAAATGTCATTTTCCGTCTCGAGGCGAACTATTTTCAGCGCGTTTTTTGACCGTGCAGCAACTTGCTCATTTCTCCATTTTAATTTTTTCCATCGCCCTTTCACGGTCGTCAAATAGATTGTGCCTTTTAGCTTTTCAAGCATTTTACAAGTCGCGACAAAGGCAACGAGGCAGTGGCCTCGTACGTTTTTTGGATTTTTTGCGTCGAGCCCTCGACTGACCAGTACAGAAATCTACTACTGCATACGATTACGCCTCGTGAAACAAGTCCGACGCGAAAAGCAACCGATAAAGAAAGCATTGTAACAATATTTTTCACCGACTTTGGTGCTCGAAAGGTGAATATAAACATTCTAAAAATTGAGGTTGCAGAATTTATTTGCTTTTTTCCACTTCAAAGTGAAATGCCAGTTGATATTTACGACAAACAATCTTAGAATTCGTATAAAATCGTTTTCATAACATTTTTTATGTTTAAAAAAATTGGAAAAGGTTACGTTGACGTGAACCGACTTTTGACAGTTTGCTGCGAACTTTTGTCTTTTTTATTTTAATTCCATAAAACTATCTTATTTTCATGAAAAGATCTATCTCTTCTTTTATCTAGCCTTACATTTCATTACTTTGCTTCCGTCTTCTTAAACTCTTTTGCATTGAATGCATGTTTTTAAGGCATTTTTCAACTTCATAATGAATATTTTCGCCAAGTCTTAATGGTACATTAAAGGTAAAACATTTTTACGTAGGAAAGTAAAATAGAATTTATTGTGATGTCTTCCATTTTAAAAGGGAAATGATTTTTTAAAGCTTTATTTCGCTACTTTTAGACTGAAAATTATTCTATATGGAAATAAAGCAATCATATATACATTTACGAATGTTCATATTTTATACGTAACAATGTTATAAGATAGTGACACATAATTTGCAACCATAAAATTATTTCTAGTTCAACGTGTTTTTCATAGTTATGCTTATAAGTTATAACTCTAATAGTCGAAGTTTATTTTTTAACTACACGTGTGTACAACTACAGTTACCATATTTATACATCAATATTTGTTTAGCTCGAAACTTAAGATAATTTTTTCCACGTATACATAAAAATTTCATAAAATTATGTTCGAATATTACATCATATTTTACTTTATGTTTCAAATACGTGATTCAACTTTGCTTATTAAAAATTTATAAATATCTCTGAAAAAAGAAGCTGTCCTCATTAACAATTATTTCTCAGTAATGGCGACATAAAGTTCATCTTCTAAGTGGAATTTCGATGTCAGCACTGTATTCAATTTCCCTGACTTGAAAGTATTGTAATATGTCACATCTAAACTGTTTTAGTGTCAGACCAAGATTCATTGCTACGGTAGCTACGTGCGTAATTGATGTATTTGCATTTGCAATTGCGATTGCCATTATTATGTAAATGAAAGTAAATTATTAACGAATGAGTCATTACAGAAAAATGTAGCAATGTAATTTAAACGAAAGGTAAGCACAAGGGAATAATGATCGTCGTAAACAATGAAAATTGAACGTGCACTTTTTATGGAGCGAACGAAAAGTAATTAGAAGCAATGATTCACAAACGAATCAAAACATTGAGACGGGAAGCCCTTTGTATTCTTTGTCAAGATAAAGTATATTATTTTTTGTTGCAATTCAAATCATTAAAATATCGTGGAAGAGATTTCCGTTGCTTTTACTTCTTTATATCTTCTGCGCGCAAAGATAGATAAAATGCGGGTGATGAAACGGTCAACAATTTATTGAACGGAATAGATCTTTTGTTTGAATTTTTGATTTTTGGAAATATAATAATTTTTGATTACCTGATCAGTGTACTAAATACATTTTTACTTAATTGAAAACATCAAATTTTAATTGCAACATTTGCTGTTTAAAGTTTAAATGTCAATAATTGTTAAGACAAGAATATATTATATTAAGACATTTTTCGTACGAGTTTTTGCAATGTGTTTGTATGAACGCATAAAAACATACAATAGAACTGTCAAACGAATTCCTGGCGTATCAACTGATTACCGCGGCAATGAAATTTGAAGCGAAAGAACGTATAAAATTTGCATCATTTTCCATCGCGTTAATAATTATATTTCATCTCAACCCGTCGACGATGCTTTTTATCAAATGATTATTTTTATTTTTCAGTTAATAACGTAAAACGGTCGATGTGTGGTAATTACTTTTTAATGCATCCTGAAATATTACTCATCATGAATTATTAACGCGCATTCATTTTGCGTCAATAATTGAACCTTTTGAATTGTAACGTAGTGTTATTACAAGAAAAATTAAGTCGTCGTTCGATTTGCTTTTTCATTTTCACTTTAATGAAACTGAAAAAAAGGCAAGAAATGATATGAAAAATCGTCATAAAAGTCGATTTTAATAATTTCATCGAGAATGAAATTCAAAAGAGAGAAATCATGACAGAAAAGAAAGGATAAACAAATCGTTACCTCGACTGAAGTAATTTGTAAAAATCGTTTCCATGAATATGCAAAATACAACATATTTGTCAAACTTTTGATTACGCCTAGTGCGAAGTTTCATATTTGGTGACGAGCGCGCATTATGAAAAAAAGTCGCAATATTTTCAGACATTGTCTATTTGCTCATCGCATTGTTATTATTATTTTAAAAGCACGGAGCGTCGTCATTTTCAATAATATTGTCATTCGCGAATTGCAGGCATGCCTCTCACAAAGTGGCGAACAAGAGTAATTAATTAAGAGGTTACGAAATCGCATATCTTGATCACGCTCTTACTAATCGTCGCGCTTTTACGATATTTACAAACCTGATCCCTAGACACATTCTAAAACTCACGGTTCGAAATATTTACTATTTATTCGACCGTTTGTTTCTCTCTCACGCTTTTTTCCGGTTCGATGAAACTTCCGAACGAATTGTGCGAGTAATTAGTCGAAAGAGAAATGGAAGGCAGGCCAAATGTAGGAGGCACAACGTGATATAAGTGGCGTGAAATAATGTACTGGCATAAATGAAACTTGGGAAATGAAACTTGGGGCGAGATGACACGGTCGGTTATGCGAAAATAAAAAAAAAAAAAAAAGTAGCGGGAAAAAGGAGCAACAAAATATGGTATGAGTAACGTCGACAAGTTTCCGGATAAGGCTACTTGCATTTATGAAAGACTTGTCTCGCGTGATTAATGCCGCGTACGTCCGCTCGGCCGATACGTACGCGCGCTATTGTGGCCCAATATTCCCCGTCGTGTATGCTGAAGATGGAATCGCGAATTTACATGGCGATAAATTTAATCTGGACCGGCCGAAATTACGAAATTTTAAAGCGCGTATGCATTTAGGACACGCGCCCTATATTGTGCCGCGAAACACAAAGAAAAATAATTGTGTATGAAATATTGCGCCGACAATATGCCCGTGAATGCATGCGTCGGACAATTTTCCCGGCAGGAAAAAATCCATTTCTAATCAGCGGATCAACCAAAACAAATAGCGGCATTCTTGCAGCGAGCAGTCGAACGTAGATTGAAGTTTAAACAATGCCGAAATTCGGCCTTCCGTTCGCTGGATTAAAGTGTTTTAATTAAGGAAACCAATAAGACTGGACGTTATTTTTTTCCGTGCCAATAATATTGTCTTGTTGAAAACAATAGTGAAAAAAATGATAACCGAAGTGTCTTGGTGACAACATTTTTCGTTTCACTTTTGTTCCTTTTCATATTTAACAGTACTGCTATTGTGTTTTCACGGGAAAAATGTGGACAATATTTTGCTTTTCCTTCGTATCACAGCAAGCAATACAATTTTGCGTAAGCGTATGTTAGTGTCCGTGAAATCACGAGATACTGGCATTTTCATATTCATTACAGTATTCTCTGTGGCGAAATGTAAGTCGCTGTTATATCTTAAACGGCAAATACATTTATGCATACGAGGGAACATGAAAACATTTACAATTTCCAATAGAATCCGAAATCTTTATCAGTTTGCGTGCAATTTTTGTTGCAAACATTTGCACATGAATTCTTATTAGAGGTCTTCGCAATATGTTACGACCTTAATTAAAATGTTTGTAGAATAGAGAAATTTATCGTTTATGCATTCGCGGGAAACAGTATCATCTAATCGCAAATAAAGCTTAAAATGTCGGACTGTTTTATAAAATCAATAACTTAAAGTAGCAGTTGTTATTCTACAAATGTTTTAGATATTCTAATTCCGTTAAATGGGTAAAGTTGTGTACTTTGTGATAATTTTTATGAAACTATTGACTATGGACTACTTACTGGATATTCCAAAATAAACGCGTTTAAATAGTTATAATTGATTAACACTTGTGCCTTAATTTTATAAAATGAAAATTAATGCAGGTTGATATGTCATGAAATTGAACGAGAAAAGTAATCGATATTAAGTCTAAGAAAGTATATTTATCACAGAGCTATGTCTTATAGAATTATTAAACTTATAGAAATATTACTAATAAATTCTCAGACGTAAGTTTTGTACAAACAGAATCTACCGTTTCATATTGCAAAATGTCATTTAATTTAATTGATTCCTTTCTTGAAGAAAAAATAAAAAATATATGCAAATATATTTGTTATAGTTTTTCAACATGAAATGGTAAGACTTTTCTTCATTTAGGTTAGATTAAATTACGTATCACGGGTGCAAGTTGTCCATTTTAACGAGTGTAAAATTTATGGCCGAGGTAAAGTCGAGAGCAGAAAATCACACGTTAATTTGCTTATAATTTCATGAAACTGGATATTATTTCAAAATCTCAAGTAAGTACACGTGGAAAAATACAACCTTAAAATTTCCTGCATAGATTTAAAAAATTATCATACTGTATTATAAAGTGTAGTTTAAACTTGATGATATACAATTTTAAATTGCATGCTTTTTCAATGTATTAGAAGTACAATAATTCTGCGGTCGCAAGGGAAAAGGTAACTTCACGTTACTCACGAGATTTATTGGCATTATAATTCTGTAATATGTTCACAATATTCTTTTCTCCCGTATAACAATTTTTTTTTCTTATACGTAAATGTACAAATAAATAACAAAAACCACGTTGCTTTCGACAATACTAAATACTTCAAGCACGTTCTTTTCGGTTTTGCAAATAATGGATTTCTCTGGTTTTTTGCATACAACCACAGACTAGACGCTATGTAACTGTATCTGATGGATAAATACACAAATGAGCAAGCATATTCAATGAAAAGTGTGTTAAATTGTAAAACATGGCCGGATTTTATTTAAATAATAATTACTGTTTGCTTTTTACTGATTTACTTTATGAATTAAATGTGTAATAAATACATATACTCATTAATTATTTAAAATTATATCTTAAAAATTATTTAAGATATAATTTTAATTACAGAAAAAATATCATTCATCCTAAGAGCGAGCTTCGGTCATCCGGTTTCAAAAAAATATAATAACTTGTGAGTTTATTTGTGACACAAAATGATGAATCTTTGTTCATTTCATACAAACTTAGCTTTTGATACATTTTCTCGTTACATTTTACGCTTTTAAATTCCCTTTGAATTATTATTTCAATGCTGAAAAATCACTACAAACGCCATAATCAAGTTTCATAATTATAATCGTCGAATGTTGTTTCTGAATTTAATATGTATCGTAAATTCAATTATTCGTGTTTTATTCAAGCATTTTAATCCATTGGTGAAAAATGTAAATCTTGTTTTTTTGCACGTTGCATTCGAAGCGTTTCGCAGCACGCTACGTGGGTTTTAATTAATCGCAAGTCACGATTGCGCGAATCATTTACATTATAATTAATTTCAATCGAATACAGTCGAAAGAATAATTATTTCGCTCAGCTGCAAGTATTTACAATTCCGAAAGTTGGCCCGTAAATCACACGTAAAAATTATACGTAAAACTTGCACGTGTCACTAACAGAAACTAGATCAATACAAAGCCAATTAAAAAAAAAAGAAAAAAAGGGAAAATTTTTCCGAGCAAAGTCCCCTGCTTGTCACTTTATTAAGAGATTAATTATCAGCAACCGAATGATCGATATAATGACCTGTCACTGTTAGTTATAAAGAAACATCATTTCGAGGGTGGGGGGGGGGGGTGAAAGTGACCAGCCTCGAGCCCTTTTTTCTCCCCGCCGTTCGGACATTAAAGCATAAATTAAAACTTTCGAGATTAACTTACAAGTATCAAGATTAAGATTATCCAGCCGCTCATTAACATGAAACTTTTCGATAAATTTATTTCACTTTTATCAGTTTTTCATTTTACCGCCGCCAATTATAACGTTCGAGAGGAAGCGGGTTATTAATTGGAACAACGCGATCGGCTTGGCGTAAAAATTAAAGCGATATTTATGCGGCCGAAAGAACGCGGCCCCGTAATACAGCGGCGATACATAATTAATGGACAAGACTCGCAGACTTGTCCCTCGAATCCATATTTAATTTCAATTTTTCGTGCCCAATGCCTCCGTCCAATTAACTGCGACGGAAAGCACTTTGTTTCGGCCCAACTAATCTGCAGTTAGTAGGTAAACTCGCGCAAATGAAGCGGAACCAGGCGGAATCATGCGACTGAAAAAATGGTTGGAAAAAAAAGCTTGCAACGAAAAACGAGCAAAAAAAGAAGACGAAGAAGAAGATGGAAACAAAATAGGAGGAAAAACGAGGGAGACAAAGAAAAGCGCGAGCGAAATTTACTATTCCTATTGTGCCGGAGAAGCTGCACCGAAGCGTCGTCTCTGTTGTCGCGGGCTTTGAACGCCACGGATCGGATGCAAAAGGCGGAGAGAATTTCTCGGCAGCGCGGAATCGATTGGATAATTACTTTGAACGACAAGCTTAATCGAGACGGTAAAGCGGTTAAAAAGCCGCTCGGGGGATGAAAAATAACGAGCTTTGATGGTGTCCGTTGGGTTATTATTTAACGCGCGCGCGACGTCTGCGGCGGAGGCAAAAACGCGGTGGGCACGATTAAAAGCGAGCCGTATTTATTAATTCGATCGGCGCGCCGCGCAGCGTCGGACATGCGTCGCGAGCGCCTCGCCACCGCCGGATTAATGTGGTTTTTCGCGCCAAGCTTGCACAAGTGCGTCGTTTTTTTATAACGAGTTCGCTCATTTCCGCTATTATGGCCTTTCGTTCTTGCCGTTTCCATCGCCTTTATTTCCTTTTTCATTTCGGCTCGTTAAAGCTTTTCGCGAGACTCGGGAGCCGTTTAGCCAGCGCCGAGCGATTTCCCCGTGGGTTCGCGTTTCGCGAAATTAATGGACAGGCACAATCGATTCGCGGAATTGAAACGTCGCGGGGGCGATTCCGATGATTTGCTGGCAAGTGGAAAAAAGAGCCATTTGCCGGCTCGGATGACGCGGATCGGATTCAATTGAATCGCGCGACAAACATTTTTAATGCGCGGCGTCGGCCGCGCGCAACTGCGCCTGAAAAATGGCCGAATAGGACGTGCTTAGGTTCGTTGATCCGGCCGTTTCGTGCGATACTTAATAAATTTCACGTAATTGGATCAATTTCCCCGGGGCCGGGCTCAATTACACTGTAACCAATCTTGATCTGTTTCAAACGTGGCCGGCCTGAGCAACAACTTTTCCGCGCCGCGACTCAATGCACGCCGCAATTTGACTGTAAACTCGGCGTGACTAACTTAATTAGAAACTTGTCTTGCCGGATTCGGCGCGGCGGCTGCCTCTTTTCGAACTAAACTAATCAGACGAAGGCACGGGCAATTATTCCGTGCCGCTTAGCACGTCGAATTTTGACGCAACGTAGCGGGTAAACAAAGGTCGCGATATAATATTTGCACGGTAACCGTGGCACGTGATTAACATGAACTCCTAGACTGTTTCGACAAATATCGCCCAAATTTTGCCTCATTTGAGATCCGCGACGCGCTTTTGGGTGTTCTGTTGAGGCTGAAAAGCCGCCGTGCTACACGGAGAAAAAACGTAAAATGGCCGAACGTTTTGTTTTAGCTTAATGAAAAATTTCTCTTGAAAATATTCAATTCAAATGTATGACGATAAATGTTTTATATCATCGTTACCCATGATATTGAGTACGGATGACGAACTGCGACGGTGAGCTGTGACGTACTTTTCGTTGCCTTATGGAAACGAATGTGTAATTTTAAAACACTTCTGTAGTAGCTTTTGAAACATTTACAAGTGTATTAAAGTGCACTACACATCTCGTTTACATCTTTTCAGTGCACCTCTTTTTGCCTCTTTTTCCCTCTAAACTTGACATAAATATGACATCACAACAAAGGGAAAAAAAGTTGTTGTGTTATTCACATGCTCGCTTGCGAAAATCTACAACTCTGCTTTACGTAAATACAACAAACAGGTGACAGTCCCATGCTCACTTCTGTGAAACGCTACACCCCGTGTTTATTGTAAGAAAGAATAGTATTTCACACAAGTGAGCGTGGGATTTTTACAAGTTTGTAATAAGATTTTGTGTTCTTGAAAATCACGTAAGGTAAATTTGCAGATATTCACGTACGAGCATGTGGATAACGCAACAAGATATATCGCAAACAATTTTACAGTCATTACGATGAGAAAATGCCTTTGTTCTGAAACGTTGATTGTAGCATTTATTACCAATAATTTTGTTCGTTTAACGACGAAAAATCGTTCGTTGAAGATGTATGAAATGATGTTTAGTAGTTCAAATAACAATATTCTTCGTTGTAAGTGATATTTCTAGGGTGTATTCATATCAGGTTCGTAAAGTGTCGTCGAGGTTCGACTGGAATAACTATAATGTATGGAATAAATTCATTAATACTCCTCTAACGGTCGTAATTACCACGTTCATTGGTCTCAGCTTCCATCTCGGGTCACGTCGGACTTGTTAATTGATCATTTATGAGAAACGCTCCCTGCGCACTATTTATTTACTCCGTGAAACGGCTCCATTCAAACGTCATTTCATACGAAGCCAAAAGTAAGGATAAAACAAACGCGCTCGTACGTTGATTCTCTTTTAATTCCATTTCTGGATAGTTTTACCGTTAAATGATTGATTGTAAATTGTTATTCGTTTTTTTTTTATTTTTATTTATTAAGTTTGATTTTAGAGAGGTACATATTCGCGGTTACCAAAGATCAATTATAATGTTGTTTTCGGCGTGTCGTTATTTTTATAATTAAATGGTAATAGGGCGACTCAAAATAATTTTCAGTTATCTATATTATCGTGTTTTATTTAAATATATAAAGGAGATTGTTTTTATGTGTATTGACAAACTACGATGAAATTTCATTACTTCACTACACAGTGAAAATGTCATTGAATCAACACATTCAAAATAGTTTTATATTATTTTATACTATTAAAATAGCTGAAAATATTTGTTTGAAAAACGAATATTCAGTTTCACTATTGTTTTAAGAATATATAAATTGATTTTATCTAGTATTGACGTATTACATTTATGTGTCATACTAACTTTATTTACGTATAAAATAATCACGCTAACAATTCTGTATAACGTATTAGTAAATATTTTTAACAGTAAATACGTCAATCATACTACTTGTTATAAATTCTATTGCATATTTATACATTTCAAGTATCTCTAAAGGCTTGAGTTGAAAGTGTTAAATATATCAAATTGAAATTACATTTCCATGTATTTTTATTGATAAACTTATTAAGACCATAAAATGTCAGTTTACGAGGAGCAGTAAAATTATTTTTATTGTTTAAATTAAACTGCTTTACTACGAAATAAAAGGTTTAAATTAAGTGCTTAATTTTTTTTAACGCGACGAATTGAGAGACAAGTTTCAAAAACACTTCAATTTATTAATTAGTTTAATTAAACTTTTTACAACCGTGCCCCTCGTCTTCATTTCGTTAATTAATTAAAGACAATGTAAAATGTGTGCACAGTTTACGGTTAGAAATTAAATTCATAGTGCCATTATTATTAACCAGAAATGAAATGCAGCAAGTATGCCATCAAAATCATGCAAAAGTTATATTTCACAATTCCACACTAAACAACTGATTGTCGTCGTAATGCGTTAGTAGCGCAGAAATAGCTCTCTTATGATAACATGAGTAGAAAATGTTAAACCGTTGCACATTACGTAGATTACTGTTAATCTCGGTGGTTGAAGTTACTATAAATAAACTACGACCAGCAGATTTGAGTCAAAACATTTCATTAGACCGACATTATTTATTCGCTCGACAATAAAACCGGTGTCTCTTAAATAAAGCTTTACCGTTTTCAAGATGAACAAAAATCAATTTCAACGCCCGCTTACGTTTTAACGCAACGAACAGTCATCACTTTTGTATTTCAAAAAGCGGCCACTAAAATTCTCGACGAAAATAATATCCAAACAAACGTCCAATTTCAATCTATTGATTCAAATAACGCTAGTCACATTTGAATTATATTAATCATTGCGCCGATGAAAGCGCCCGTCTTGATCATAAAAAGATAAAGAATTCCCGCCGATGAAAAGCACTTTCAGCTCCGAGGAGTAACGCACTGATGAATCGATGATCAACGTACGGCGTTATTTCGTTCAAAAATTCATTTCATCCACTCCGGCTATTTGTACGACGATACTTTCGTAAACGTCAAAGGCGCATCGAGCCTGACCTAATTCGGTCCATTTTTTCGATTAGATCCCATCCGAATTTCATGACCGCGATTGCTTCGAATCCAATCGCGTTGGACAAAGAGCGCTCCTTTAAGCTCATCTGCAATTTTTTGTACATTAGCTCCAAGCGAAGAATCACTTGTTTCTCGTGGCAGTACCGTCGACAATTCCCAAGACTTGCCGCGATCGCAATTCGATTGGTCCGACGGATTCGCGGGAGATTCAAATGGCGTTCGATGATCGGCCGTTTCAGGCGTGGCCCGAAATTCGGACGCGCCCTAATTGTGGACGAAACACATGCTTTACGAGGGACCGCCAACCTCTATACTTTCGGTATCTATAGTTGGCAGAAAACCCATTTTCCTAAGTAGTAATTTCGTGTACTGCTAAGACACGAACCGTGCGGAATCGCCGTCTTTGTTACTCCCGCTTTGTTCCCGGTGCGTCCGTCTCGCTCTCGGCCTCGCGCGCCCGTACTAGCCACATACACAAGCACACAGAAGTACACACAAATGCACCGACGCACACAGGTTCGTGCTCGACACCCACGAGCTCCGTTCTATGGGCTTGAATGCTTAGAGCAGCGTCTTCGTTGAATAGGGCTGGCACACGCGAGCCCTGTAACTTTCAAATTAAAACTTCTCGTGCCGGCAGCTTTCGCCTCGACCACTTGTTCCTCCCTGGTACCCTCATTACTTTCAATAATCCTCCGTGCGATCTGAAGAGTCAACAACCTCATCATTTTATCTACGACGAAAATTGTCCTGACCTCGCGGCCATTCATACGCGCGGGATCATTCCGCGGCCGGCGGCCTCCGAAATGTCTTTCTCCTTTCCACCCGTTGCGCGAAATGAAAACGCGCAGCCTTTTCCGTGCTCCATCAATATCAACAGTTTGCTCGGCGCCACAGGTTTTTCGTCGGTTTTATAAACGCTTAATGGCAAAAATCGCCGTCATTTCATTTTGCCGCGGGACTTTCGCAGCTTCCCAGAGCGACGAGACAATTTTTTTGGTGTGTGTGTGTTTTCCGCAAAAAGGGCGAGCGCGTTGGAAAGGCAGCCCGTTTGATCGGCTAATCGAATCGCTTGATACACGAAACAAGAGTTCCGGCTTTTATTTGGTTAATTTCCACCGTTCGGCGCACGTCGATAAATCGACGCGATTAAAAATTCAGCTCGCTCGAGCCACGATAATAACGTTTTAATAAGCCAACTGCGAGTCGAAATGCGCCCCGTGCAACTTGAAACAAGTTTTAAGCGCCTTTCGCGAAAATTGCCGCAAAAATGGCGGCTTAATTAAATCACGCCGATTCAACAATAATCGCGCGCAACGCGAATCGATGAACGCGAGGGGATTTCGGAGAGCAATTGTTAGATTGATTGTCAACGATTCGGAGCCGCGGAAAGCTGGCAACGTTCGCCGATTTCGAGAGCGTGAAGTATATTTGACGGAAGCCGACGTGGCATTATTTCAGTGTTTTTGCTAAGAAAACAATTATAAACATCGAGATTATTGACACTTTCCGGCTTGGCAACAAGTGATTTGCTCAGTTTTCTGCCTTCCGACGTTTTATAACTTTCCAGCAGAAATGATATTACAGCAGCGACGTGCAGGAAGTTTGTAACATTTTTTGCAACGCTTATTCCATCTTTTTTTTATATATAATAATCACTTCCACTTGCATCACGTTTGAATGTGAAAAAAAATTCAATGAAAAAAATAAGCTTAACAATTATAGACTTTATGCAATTATTTATTTCGCTGCAACTTTTTTCCGTATAATTTGTAAGTCAATTTTATATATTTCACGAATTGCTATATTTATATTCTTACTGCAATGTGAATATATTACCATTCTCGTACGAAACATATTGTAGCATTATTTAAAATTGTAACGCCGATTCTCCAAAGAAGCAGATATCTACTCAATGCAAACAAAAAAGTACCGGCAGTAAAATTGGTAATTTCTAAAATATGCAGTAGCTTTCTTGCAAAGCATACGAATACGCCACTGTGGCGCTTTGAAATACGAGTCTGATTCGTTCGCCGACTTTCTTGAACCCGTATTGGATGTGTAGTCTGCACCTGTAACTTCGCCCGAGCGAAAAAAAAGTACTCACTTTTTATTCGACCAAAACATATTTCGATGGTATCGGCTCGTGGTTTCCACGAAAAACCTCTTTCGTGCGCGTTGAAAGATTTCGTTAATCGACCAATTCATTTTGCTCGCAATCAGTTTGTTTTCCCCTCTATTGCTGACAATCAATTTTCAGCAGTTTAATCTTCGAGCATTCAAGTTTTTCTTTCTTTTTTTTATTCACGTTGAGCACAAAAGTTGTACCTAGTCGTCTTAATTCGTATTCTAAGTTCATAGACGCATGCGGCAAATCCTTTTGTAGAGGCGTCCCTGGTACTTTGGAGAATAATCCTTTGTGACTCGCTTCTTGCGTTGACATTTCTGTAAAGTGCTAGACGACAAACTTGACGTAAAGAATCGCACCAAACAACTTATAATAATAATATATAAGGACATATTTGAAATTATCGTGTTATAAATGTGATTGCATTATAAATGAAATTTAAATTTCGCGGAATGTTATATTTAATTTTCATATTACTTATTATATGTATAAAAAGTTGCAGAAGAAAACGAAGTTGTACGCTTGACTGATTTCAAAAACTTAATAGAATTGTTAATTTGTTTATCGTCAGTTCATTCTGAATTCTGCACAGAAAAAAGTGCCGCACTAAAAAGAAAGTTAATAATTCGAATTACAATATTTTCGTTTGTGAAATGTTATCTTTTATATATATTTTGTGTATTTGATTATGTCTTCTAAATAATACTTTCACCGGATTGTTGGTTCTAAATTTTTGTCTGCTTAGCTATAGAATATTATTGATAAACTAAAAAAAAGTAAATAAAAAAGTCTCTTCATTTTTTTAATACCCGAATGTTATAATGACTATGGCAGTGATATAATTCCTACTGTGGTGGTTATTAATCAAATGCGCCAGCGCAAAAAAAGCGTCTGGCGTCAACGAATGATTAATTATGCATCATTGAGATGTAATTATTCCTTGCTTGTAAGTTTCCGTAAACTTTGTACTTTTGTCCTCTTTTTCTTCAACTTCGTCTCCGTTATTTCTCCTTTTTTCTGACTTCGCTTTTTTACTTCTTTATTTCGTTGTAAAGAGGAAAACTTTCAACTCCTGGGTGCCCCCTTTTTTTCTCCTTTCACCTTAAAATGCAGATTCATACATTTGCTAATTAACTTCCCGCCTCTTTGGTATCGCTATAACGAGACACAGAACGCATTTTCTGATTAAAAATCCTTGCAAGATTTTTTTTTATGTATATATAATACGCCATGTCCGTCATTACATTCACATCTTTATTCAGGATGTATTATAAGCATGCAGAGGTATAGTGACAACTAATATTCGCGATTATTTTTTTCTCGTTTCACTTGAATGTAAAAAATTTGTCAAAATCGTGGACGCTTGCGTCAATACGCAGTATCAAAATTCAAAGGAACTCCGTGACGTTAATTTAAACAGGAGAAATGTTGACAGTCAAAGTACTCTAGCGTGGAAAAAATACATCATCCCGGCAGATTAAATTATGTCAACGACACATAAAATCCGCGAGGACGGCAAAACGAATTGAATTCCGTCACGAGACAATCTCGTAATATCCTATTCGTGTCATGTAATTGCTGCATCTACGTAACAATATCTTTCATTTGTAACAAAAGAACGCACGTGTGCGTTACGAAAATGAATCAGATATGTGGTTCGATACTGACCATTAATGACCGTAAAATGGCGTCGGATTTCTGGTACTTTGAACTGAAAATTTCTTCAGTTGCTGATGAACAGGCTACAGAGGAGTGTTTTTGAAAATTGATATAAATCAATGGTATAAACAACATTTGCAACAGGAGTACAGACTACAGTATTTTTTTTCTCTGAAATTTCAGTTCTCGAAAAAACAAACTCAATTATAATCATGGCATATCTGTGGACATTTTCTTTGATACTTCAATTCAATTTACATAGGTTTTAACACGCTTCCTCGTTTTTATCAATCTCTATGTTTTTTCTCATTTTATTTTTATAAAAATATAACAGTTTTTCATCGGAATTACAGTTCTATGTATGAAAGCTCAATTCGTTGAACGCTGCAGTATGTAGATATTGGGAAGTGAAAATGGATATAAGAAAACAGATATTCAATCAAGATCTGTCGAGGAGGAAACAACGACTTATTCCATGGCGAGTATAAGAAAATGTTTTTTACGGCAAACACGGAAAAAAAATTGTATGAAATGCTAACAAAAAATATTTCAAACTGTCACAAAACTTGCATTTCACAAAAAATTATTTATTGTATTCGTATAACAAATATGAAATAATTTTGGAAAACAAATATTCTAGCTTGCACAAGCATTGAAATAATAATGTAAAAATTAATAATAATATATATACATATTGTAATCATTTCCTTCCATGAATGATTTTTTTATTTTTATAGAATAACAGTATAATGTAACTTTTATATTCAAACATATGAATAAACGACCTTTTTTTACGAAAAAAGTTAACGGAGAACAAAATTTCTCACCGATTCACAAATGGAATGGCCTGAAATAATTGATTTATGGACATTTTTTTTAAGAGAACGAATACTTTTTGCGAATAGCATTTTTTTTTAAGTTCAACCAATACTTTCTCGAATTAGTAAAGTAACAGTCAATTTTTTTAAAAGAAAAATTCGTTTTGACGAAACAAATTATTTTGTTTACATTTGCTAATAATGGTTAAGAATATATATAATTTAAAAACGTGTTACCCGAAAGTGTATAGATATTTGATAACATTTAGGAAAAAAAAATTAGACAAGTTTTGGCGCTGCGACGAAAATTCAAAAACATTGACACGACTTCGCATGAAAATCTAGCGCCAATGATGGTCCCATGGCGAGGAGTGTCGACGGAGCACAACGTATAAAAGCCTGGCTGTTTCTAAAGTCGCGCGTGACGTTCCACACGTGACATGCTCCACGTGTCGCGAAAATATAAATTCGATGTGCACAATTGGTTGGATTATTGGCTCGGCTCAACATCTCGTGGCGCGCTCCTCCGCCGAAATTACTTCAGCTCTTGTTCGAGCGATTGGAGGAGATTTTTTGAAATGCATTTCGAGCATCGGGATCAAAGCAGATGTTACGCGACTGTGTTTGTAGTCAAATTTCGGTGGGCCGAGATTTCCGATATTCCGCGAACTGCCGACGACATTGCGAGCGAAAGAAAAATCGTGCACATGCAAGGACGAGATGCGACAGTGGAATTGTCGGTTTCGCGGCCTGGCGCAAGCCATACTTATATCACGTACTTCGGGCGCAACGAACTCGGGTTAAATCGTAGTGCCTCGATTGATTTACGACACTCCGCACTTGGAGTGTTACAGAAAACGCACGAAGCATGAAAATGTGATTCGAAGGCGAAACTTAGTTACAGTTGATACGAATTAATGTTGCAGTCGACAACACTAGACTCGCGAGGGCTGGTTGATTGGGTTTGAAAGGTTCCGTTCGATGGTATACTTGGTTCGATGGTATACTTGGTACAAAGATTTACCTTGCATTTGGGCAACACCTCCTCTGGGGCCGGCCTCTTCCAGCCTAAGAGCGGCGGTATGCAGACGAGGGCCGAAAGTATCCAGACCAGGGTGATCATGAGAATGGCCCGCGCGGGGGTCCTCTTCTTCAGGTAGTCTACGGCCTGGGTGATGCTCCAGTAGCGGTCCAGGCCGATGAGGCACAAGTTCATGATACTCGCGGTGCACAGGAGCACGTCCATTGCGGAATGAATCTCGCACCACCAGTAGCCGAAGATCCAGTAGCCCATGAGCTCGTTGGCGAGCGAGAAGGGCATGACCACCAGGCCGAGGAAGAAGTCCGAGACGGCGAGGCTGGCGATGAACCAGTTCTGGATGTTCTTGAGCGACTTTTCGGTGGCAATGGCGATGATGACGAGCATGTTGCCGACGACGATGACGATCATGATGACGGTCACGATGACCGACCAGATGACGATCTCGAGCATGCTGTAGCCCGAGGGGTACAAGTACGCGTACTCGGTGAGGTTGCCGGTAACGTTGAGCGGGTCATAGCTGTCGTTGTAGACGAGGGTGGCGTTCGGGCCGTCGAACTCGAGGGCCGCCGGCTCGGTGCAGTTGAGCAGGCAAACGTCCTCGTCGGCGCTGCTGGCGCCGTTGCCCATCTCGGCGGCGTCGGTGCCGTTGGCGATCTCGCTGGCGAGGGTCGCGTTGAGAGCGAGCGGGGTGGTGGGTCGATCGGTGTCTTTGTTGTCCGTCACGTGGTTCGGCAACGAAGACAGCGATGACGTAGTCGCGCCGAAGAAAGACGAAGGTCCAGCCGAGTGTGCGGCGCTGCTCATGTTACCCCGAAGGACGCCCAGCAGACCGGCACTACCGGCACTCGCGCTCATGTTGGCCTGCAAGCTCGGCATCATGGGCACCCGCGACGACCCACGCGGGTGCTATCTCGACGTCACTGAGCGGCTGTCCGCGATCAGCAGTAGTAGCGACAGCAGCAGCCGGATGCTCGAGTCCTCGCATCTCGAGGTCAAGGACGGCATGCCTCTTTCAGGACGCAGCGTTCATACCTCCACGGTCGCGGTCGCGGAATCGAGATCAGCGATTAGTCCGACTAGTTGGCGGTCCACCAGACCCGACGTACCGCGATCTGGTCTTTTC
>JABFOV010000498.1:0-37363 GCA_022817685.1 Aradophagus sp. ZL-2020 | reverse complement strand
AAAAGTGTAGTTATGAGTAGTGAGTACAGGAGTATGTTGATAAGATTAGAGCGAAGGAGTAGCAAGCAGAGGTGATGGGAATGAGTGTGGGAGGAGACGAAGAGCAGAAGGAGATGGTGCAAATGGAGCAAGGAATGAGAAGAGTGAGTTAGGTGTGTGTGTTGAAAAGGAGAAAGTAGAGGGAGTGAGGAGCGAAGGGAGATCGAAAGGCCAGTGGCCGACCCGGCTCATGATTTATATGACCCGTTATTCCTTGCCATCTTTCACTTTTCCTTTTCTACGGTTCGCACGCTCGGTGTTCAAATGGTTACCGAGCTTTGTTCATTCACAACAACTACTCAATTGATCGGTTCGCAGGTCGCGTGGACTTGACGCTTTTCAAGTTTACGACTTTCCGCGCGCGCCCCCGAAACTCTCACTTCCGCGATTTACTTTTCAGATATCGCGATACAATCATCATTCAGACCAAATAACGTTAAATTATATCTGAATTGAAAATTGCGTTTAAAATAACAAAATAGATTTTCCTGCAAACGAAGTGTATATAACAAAAACAGAAGAAAACAATATATGATTAATCTTCAAAGAAGTTTGGTTGGCTGAATTTTAAAATGTCGATAATGCCGCTAGGTGGCGCATCGTATCTCACAAGTAAAGCAAATAAGTAAACGATACTAAGGATACTCCAATCAACAGTAAACAGAAATATTTCAAGTATTTTGATTGTCTATTGCAATGAATATTTTCTAAATTATTATGTAAAACGCGTGACCGCATCGATTGGTCAACGTATTATTTTCGAAATTAAAGGAAGCTCCGATTGCGAATGCATTAAAGTAAACTGCGCAATATTTAACAAACGGTGTAATTTGCGTCACAGTCTCCAAGTGTATAATAAAATCAATGTAACGATTGGCGCAAGTTTTCATGCAAAAAAAAGCATCGTCTGATACGATTCCGCGGGTACAAATATATCATTGAATGGCATAAAAATAGACATTGTTATTTTTGCGATGGAATTAGAAAAGTCCCGTGCAATTAGCTTTTACTTCAACATTTTCGCTATCGTCGATGGAATAACGGGAGGCAACGCGGCACGATTGATTGATTCAATTTTTAAACGAGATAGTACTGCTCTGAAATTGACATTATCGAATCAATAAGACCAAGTTCTAAGGAATTGGAATTTTCGATTGCAATTCGTAATTTAATTTCCGTTAGTTATTTTATTCAGAAAAGTGATTACGAAAAATTGTATAAAATTACTAACAGTTTCTCAGCATAGACTAAGTAACTTTTCTTTATCAGAACATGATAGTAACATTGACCGAATGAGGAATCTCACGTGTACCAATGCTATATGAGATTATTTAAACAGTATGATGATGATTTAATAATAACACCGACTATCCCAACGATTCACTGAAAAATTTTATGAAAATAATGGAATGTATATAATCTTTGTGTAATTTTATTTTTGACTTTCAAATTGGAGGTAATTTAATTACGACATTGGCGAAAAATGAAGCCATCTGTACGCAAATTACGCGAAGTATTATCTAAAGATCTGATAAAAGTTCGCTGAAATTAAATGACGTCTATATGAATGTGAATTGAATTATAAGTCAAGTAGAATGTTCGATGAATTTATATGATTTCTTCGGTATTGCATAAGAGTGAATAGACAGAGAAGGGAGGGGAAACAATGAATTGAAAAGATGTCCCACTAACGATATCTTCACGTTTCAAATCATTAATGTGAAATAATGTGCGAGCTGCAGTTTTGAGGCGGACTTTCACTGACATTAGAGTCAATGTAACATCCGACCAAGCCTTCCTACATCCGTCAGTTTTAGATAAATGATCCGGCAACGCGTCGAGGTGTGCGTGGGAAAGTCTGCGACGGCACAATTATCCAAAGAACTAATTTGCGGCAAGGGATAATCATGCACAACGTGCACTGAGAACAACTTTATCTAACGGCGATACTGTGCAACTAATTTGAGTTGATTGATGAACAATTTTGCTTTTAATCTCGAGTAATTGAAACCTTAAAGATTTATATTCGATGATAATTGTTATTTCTCTGAATTTGGTGAAAATAATAAGCATATATTTATTTTCTAACAACAAAATTTTTGTTCCAAACCAAAGTTAGGACAAATAAAAAATTATTAAATATATATTATTATTAGAAATAATACATTCTACTGCACGTATTTTTTGTTGATTTTAAAATAATTCCTTTACATCAACTATCAATTTTTGGAATCTGATATTTAATAAACACTTTTTAATATAATATACGGCAGACTCTTTCGAAATTCTTTCAACTTCGTCCACAAATTAAACGCAAACTAATCAAATATTTACCGCATCGTCAAAGACCAAATTGACCGGTCGATGGTCGCTGACTTGATGAGGGTGCGGTGGCCGATGCATCCTCCCGCCACTGTGAACTTCCGGATAGTCGATCTGCAACACGAAAAGTCAAAAATATTTTTATTTAATTAAATTCAATCATTTTTCACAATCATTAATTAAACATAACGAAACACATGCACATTCTACTATCAATCTTATATTTTATTGTGTGTCAATAAACGAAAAGACTGTTACAGTTTCGTTTCCGATTTATTTCCCATAATCGAGTTCACGTAAGTTCGTTAAAAGTGAAGAACGAAACGTAAAAAACATGTTGTTGCGCGAAACGGTGAAAAGGACGAAGCAAAGAGAGCAAAGACAGAAACAACGAAATGGCCGGAACTCGTAGGCCGGACTTCCGGTTGATACAGTAGTTGGCCGGCTTTTGGAATCGAGGATACTACTCTGCCATGTTTCACTTTTTTGTTCATTTCGACGCACATTTTCTATGCCCAGATGTAAGTTAAACTCGTAGGCATAAACATTTTCACATTGTTTCATTTAATTCTTTTCGACGAAAAAGATATAAATTCGCTTTTCTTTTTCATGACCGTCATTTAGGTGATGGAGTCTCACGACTATACGACTTGTGTTTAAGAGTCTTGAACAAAAGTGTTTATTATAAAATCAAAAAAAAAAAAAAAAAAAAAAATTACAATATATTTATGACTTTAAATTTGTTGCATTTTCAATGTTACAACTTTCCCACGTATAATTTATCATTGTACATTCACATGTTGTAAATCCTAATCGATTTATTTTTTATATTTTAATTATACTTGTTACACCAAAATCTCTCGTTTCGCTTTAATCCTTAACCAATGTTAATTGGCCTCCAAGTTATCTCGTTAACGACAACTTTGCTAATTTAAAATATAATTTCGCTTTGTACTTTATTGTGTGGTACATAAACAAGATACGAAATAATCTCCGCAAAACAAAGTTTCGATGGCGAATTGTGATCCGCGGTGAAAAGCGCGTCTTAATATCTCTTGGATGAATTTCCTTTCTGGCTCATACCACCGAACGAGAGACATTCGTTGCGTGGGTCTCCGCGACCCTTTGGTCTTCGCTCAACGATTTTCCCACGTGTTTCGCGAGCAAGTGTATCACGCAAAAGGAAAAAGTCATCGGGAATCACGTAGGCAGATTTTCATTTCAAAAACCGTGCACTTTATAATGGCAATCGTCACGGGTCACTTCGAATATTAAGTATCTTTTTGAACTTATTGATTGCAGCATTAACTCACAATTACAATGCAGCTTGAAATGAATTGAGGAAAGCAATATTTTGTCTTTGACGTCATTTTAGAAATTTAATGGGTTATCCACGAGGAATAAGCGAGGTAAAGTGGGCTATAACATTTGATACTATTGTTTGACATTTACAAACTTGTACGGGAGAAAAATTCAGATTAAAGCAACATTTTGAAGTTAACATTTGACCCGATATTACCATTGAGTGAACTAAATGTTATTTCCAAGAGCATCTTTTCTTCGGTGCTAATGTATAATTCTTTTATTGTTATATTTGTTAACATTTTTGCTAAAACTTGCATCGTGTTTATTGGAAGAGATAAAAGCATATTTTATAATACTCATAAAATGAAATTGAAAAATAAATTTTTATTTTATTATCATGAATAAATCATCGTACAATTGAAAGTTCTGGACGTCAAATTAACGACTAATCGTTAATTTGATTTGCATATCAATAAGATGTTAAACCAGTATAAACACAGATTCAGTTCTTTCCATTTATTAATATTTATAAAACAAATCCGCGATTTTTAATACAACGTTTCGTTATGTGTATATCAAATCTACACCTCCGCAGTGTGAAAAATATTTAGATTAACAGGTTTTCACCATCAGTTTCCATTATTTACAGTACATTTTCCTTGATATTTTTCCACGCGTTATAATGAAGTTGTTTAAATTCAGTGGATTTTGATCCGCTGAAAGATGGTTTGCCCTGTAATCAAAGAAAAAGATGGAAAAATCGTAACGCGTAATGGAACACGACGAAGAATTGGCAAAATAACGTGCATAACGAGCGGCGGGGCTTTAAAAAAATAATCCGCATTTACGAGTGCAAGCCCGGCAATATCCGACGTCAGCGTTTACACTTTATTCGCGATGAAACGAGGCTCGACGTTTACAGTTCATTTTATTCCGCGACGTTCCTCTTGCCAGGACGACGAAGAAAGTGTGGCTACACAAACAAAGAAATGCGCTTATTCGCGTCTTTATGTTTGCCGAATGCTAGAAAACAGACGGCCCGTATCTCAGTCGTAACTGCGGCCGACAATAGAGAGCACTTATAAAAATGTTACGACCCCCGACGTACAACAAATTACAGTCGCGTTTTCGAAAAATGCAAACAACTTCTCGGATAGACGCTTTCTGCGCTCACTTCGTTACTGTCGTTTTTGTCATTATACTATGTTTTCGTAACGATAAAAAAAAAAGTCCCTTCTGGCCACGCAATAATTCAAAGCGGTTTTCTTCTCAAAAGATTACACTTTGACATTTTTATTTCCCCTTTTTATCTTTCCCTTTTCCACTCTTTTCCGTTCGAATAAAAAAACCCACTTTCCGAAATTAACGCTCGAAAGAATTATCCCCGTTAGTATTTCGCTTGAGTAGACTGTTAAAAAAGTACGGTGTTACAGATTGATAATAATTCAGCAAACGTAAGATTTCAATTATATAATCGATTGATTCAAGTATATAGATTTTTTTTAGTACACTTGTTATATTTCTATATTTCTGCAGTACACTTCAATATTGAATATTGAAGAAGAATTTTAATAGAATTTTAAATTTTTGAATTAAATAAATTGTTTCTTCTTTTCACCTGCAAATTTAATCCATGTTTGTTTAAAAACAAAGAGGCAAATGATATATAGTATAAAATTTGTATATAAAAGGGGATAAAAATGTAAATATATATGTTATCGTCGATTTAAAGTAACGTGGCATAAAAGTATATCAATTTCTCTTAAAAATGTACCATAAAATGTTTTGCCATTACTTCGCGCCGATCAATAAAAACATTGCATTTAAAACCGCCAACGCTACGGAAAACGTTGGTCGAAATAGCCCAATTCTTCTTCCAAATTGTTCTTAAATCTTTTAAGATGGCAGTGTCGTTATGTCATTGCCCGAATTTTTTCCCCGAAAGTCGATACCGCCTATCGCATTTATTCTCATCTTGATTGATGCGCAATAATGGTGGAGATAAAATAAACATTGTTACTTCTAATGAACTGCATTAAAGGAACTTATTGTGACTCCTCCTCATTCGAAAATACAATTGATTATCGATAACATGATAAATTTAGATCGGGAAACGTCATCAGGTCGAAAATATGTACACAAGTTTATTAGTTGCTTTTACGTCGCGTGACCTGGTTTTGGTAATTTCAGTATTGTAACTTTTTTTAGCTTTGTAAAGGTTTTTGCCGTTTCAGATGTTTTAATAAAAGATCGATCTGACCAAGTTGAAAATATTGTTTACATAAATATAAATTGGCTTAATCATAATTTATTGATCAATATTTTTTTTTCTAAAGATAGTTTAACTAGTCTAATGAAATAATTTCTTCGAGTTAATTTGAAGCGAACGTTATATTTTCATTTTTGTTATCTCTTACTTTTATTTTTATTTTTCTTACTCATACTGTAATATCGTGTAACTTAAATTCTTCAAGATATATATTTGCAATCGTATTCTAACTTTTTTCACAAACTTATTCGCAACTTTATTGACAATTGAAAAACATTGCTTCAATTTTTTTCAACACCAGAAAATCTACCTTTGGTCCATACTTGACCCACTTATTAACTCCACTTAATTGATATAGCGGAGTAATTTCACCCCATCTGAAAAATGAACATAAATTTGAACTCCAATACCTCACATTTCCTCATGTATCTTATAAAGAAACGTATCCAAACCTACATGCATTTAACATCCAGAGAAATAGACTGCCTAGGACGTAGTCTACACTATATCCTATGCAATCTAAACTGTTCAAGTTGCAGTTTCGACTGCAAGGTTTTTTAAACTGTAACCATAACAGTCTAAAAAATTACTCTATGAGCAGTCCATTTCCCTGCGTGAATCACTTGCAATAACAGCCACACCATTAATCCGAAAATCCGAAGATCCTTCAACGACCCATTCCCCCATTAACTCAACAGCCATTTTCGCAAAAGCAGCGAAGCCGTAAAAAGTAATCGGCAATTAAAGCGCGACACTTAATTCGTCCCCAGCGAACGATCTTGTTGCCCGTCGCAATCGGCGGATCCGGAGCGGCTGAAGGGATTGATCGATCGGATTGTCGTATCGGCTATCGGTGATCGGGACTTTACCTCGGACTCGGCGAGCAAGAGGCCGACGGGCGTGCCGTGCCAGCTGCTGGGCGCCGGGCGAGCCCGCTTCTTTCGCATGGTGACGCGCTCCCGACCGGGGCGCCATGCGTGCTTGAGCATCGGTTCGATTGATTCAAAGCGCCGCGACGGCTCTCATGCCACCTCCCGCCTCGCTTCCTCGCTCGCACTTTTGTTTCTTCGACTTTTTGCCGCGCTCGTTACGCCGCTCGGCTCGTCACCGCAGCTGTTATTTTCACCGGCGCTTCTCCGCCTCTCGCATCCACTTTTCGTCGTCGTTTTCCTTTGCGCGCGTTCGTCGTTACGCAACCCGCGAATCACTCTGGAGTTGCCGCGAAGCTCGGCCGGCTTCCTCGTATCGCTCTGCTTCACTGTTTCGCCGTCGATTAATTGCTTGTTAATGAACTTCCCGGGGAAATTGTTACGTAATTATGCGACCCCGGGACAGATGGCCATTAAAGTTGATCGACTTTTATGAAAGGGAAGAAAGAGATGCTGTAGAAAGAAGGTTTAGTTTAGAAAAGTACTGCGGGTATTGTTGTTCGATTGTCGATTGTGAAATGACTGTTGTGAAATTTGCTACGCGACGAATGATACGAATTTTACAGAAAAATGTACGATAAGACAAAGATAAAATTGGACGAAAATTAGATTTGTATGTATCTTATTTCTAATTCAGGAATTATATGCTTTTAATTTTACAGCGACATTTGAGTGTTTTCTAATATTAAATCAATGTTTCTTTTTAATTGTTATGAAAGAATGATAAGATTTTCTTTAAAACACTTAATTTAAAACGTTTGAAACGCTTTGAAACAATATAATCAATTTATTTTAGAATCCATATATTTTTTACTGTTTCTACACTTTGACACGTGATTTTTTTGTTGTAAGAAACACGAGATTAAAATACAATTACACTTGTATCAAACCTAAACCTCAGGCGACATTTCTTTTTTTAACGGAAAATAAAAGTCGAGCGTTATTAAATTGTATTCAAATGAACGTTATCTTGAACAACGTTATTAAATCGTATTTTTATCAGTAGCATTTACTTAATTTCAAAATAAACCCGACGGTCCCGGCTACCGGAAACGACGTTGCGTCGAATCAAAAACTTAACACTGTAAAACGTCTAATAAACGTATGACCATTTCAGTATTATTCATAAGTTTTACAATTTGTTAAGCTTTGAATAATCGTGTATATCTTTGCTTCATAAAAACGCTTTTTGAACGTTCAAACGACGTTTCAAACATTGTTTTCATCACTTCGAAGGGTTTCGAGTCTGTATTGCCAATGTTTTACTTCAACAATAAAGATTATCAAAAACACGTCAGTCCAATATTTCGCGTTCCACCATAATCGATAAATCAATCGAATTGATAATATCCCCGTCAACCACGCTGCAGTTCAATCAACCGCGATTTATCTCACTTTAATCGAAAGGCGCGCGATTGTCTCAACACGTATTCCCACCGTCCCGCAAATAAACGCGCTCGTTTATTTCAGTCCGTCGAAGTTCGTGAGTTGAAAAGTCGCGGGTAAAAATATTGCCTCGCGACTGATCGTCCATTCTGACGGCGTTTTTGGCACTCAAATATAGATTACGTCGAAAACGCGAGCGTTATGACGTTAATCCATTAATAATGACGACTCTTGCGACGTCATTTAAAAGTCATCGATAAAACAAGCGTAATTGCAACTTTAATCTTCGTTCGGCTCGAGCGCTTGAATATTCATCGGCAAAGACGTTGAAAATGAATTGCAAAGTTCATTAACATTCGATCGGCGCGAGCCGGGGGAGGGGTCGGGGGAATCGAACGAAAAGTTGCAGCGCACCACGTGGAAGCGGCTTGGCGAACTTGATTGAAACGTCACTGCTTTTGACGGGCAAGGGCGCCGCGCGAAAAAACTCGCCCGAACCGTTCGCGCGACCTAAGAGCGTGCTTTCCGCGAGCTTTCATAATGATCGACCGGGGACGAGATCGGCTCGCGTTGGCCCAAGATCTCGCCATCCACTGACTGCGCTGTGTTCGAAGCGTGTTCGGTTGACTAAACGTTCGCAGAAACGCATGTGGGGATGCGGTCACGTGACCCCGGCGCGTACGGAGTCCACGCCACGCCGCGCGACGTGTGGCGTAAAAAGCGCCGCGCAGCGCTTTCGTGGCCGTCGCCGCCGCTCGGCTCTCGTTATCTCGCTGAAAAATTAACACGCCCGGTCGAATAAACCGACGATCCTTATCGCCCGTAAACCGATGCCCGTCGTCTTCTTTCTTCCTTATCGACTGAAATTCAACCGAGCTAACGACGTGACTCGGGCCACCGAGTTCGAATCCCCCTCGTTAACTTGCTTTTTTAATGTCGCCACGTGAGAAACACGGCTGTTCTCTCGGCGAACGATTTCACGGCAAAGTTGGCTTATATTTTCTACGAGGATCAATATTTGTGAAGTAATACAGTCGAATTTATCATTCAAGTAAATAATGACGAAAACAAATTAACGATCCAACGCATTTTTTAATCACGCGGCTAAAATAATTGTTGTTACAATCAAAAGCGTTGTTATATTAACGAATTCAAGTTATTGTGTAGAAAAAAAGAGGCGTTGCACTTAATTGACAAGGGGGATGCGCGCAATCGGAATTTCGTGCAAATATTTGCACCGCAGTATATATCACGACGTCGCCGCGCAGCGCGAGCGGAGAATTATCGTTATGCTTATCTGCGAACATCGTTCGGGATCGGACACCAATGCATATCACTGCGAGCGATTCATCGCGGAAAAACGCGTCGAAAAATGCTTGCTGACGAATCGTAAATTCACGCGTGCAGTACGTATCCGTAAATACAATGTAAATCATTTTCAAAGAATTATTTTTTCTGATAAAAAAAGAGAAATCATCAACGGATTCGTCAAAGGATTATACTGTTTAAGACAAAAATTGGTTTATTTATTCGATCTTTAATTAAGTGTTAATGTGTTATGTCAATGTTAATATTTGACCTAATTATATGTATTGTTTAATTAAATTGAATTACTCGATGTTCACATTAAATAAGCCCTTTAATGTTAAATATCAAATGTTACGTTGTTACGTTGTTACGTTTGTTATTGTTTTACGATCAGTAAATTGTACTGAATATATAGAATTGTAAATCAAATATTTTGTTTAAAATACCACAAAATTTTAATAGATTTGATGATTGAATAACAATTTGTTTTAATTGTTAGAGAATGAATCTGCAAAATAACAATATCATTTTTCTTAATAAAACTTTACATTCGATCAGTTAATCGATTAAATGTTTCTTTGAATTTATTCTTCTTGTTTCGCGGGGAAAATAAAATGTTGATGGTATTCTTTTGTCATATCAACCCCAGAATACTATCTGCAGTCCGAATTCGACAATTTTGAGATTATTTCTTGACAGTAGCATTTTGATTATTTTGACTCAAATAATTTTTTTTTAATAATAACTACATCTCTAAACGACATACACATTATATCTCTGAGAAAAAGAAGATTGTTATACCAGGTCGGGTTTATTCCAACCAGCCTGACGAAAATGCTATCGTCGACAAAGTAACAGTATGAGCGTTGTAAAAGCAATCGTTTGCATAGTTAGTCAAAACATTATTATTAGGAACAGTGCGAGAGTAAAATAACCGTTATGTCCAAGCCAAGATGCACCATCTTCAAACAACAGTCGCATATCGCCACGGCCAGACGTTTACGTTTAACGTTACACAAAGCTACTGCACGAGCATAATCTTCACTTCAAAATTAAAATGTTTTCCGGACTTTTCGAGCAACTTCATTTCATTTGACGTTAAATCAAATCGATCTTGTATGCATCCCTCTGTCACTGTTTTGCACTTGATTGATGTATTTGATTGCACCTATCTCAAGAGCGCAACACTGAGAAAGTGGTCGCTTTATTTGGCACGTTGTGTAACTTTGTCTCTGTTGTTCACTCGATTTAATTGAATTTTCACTTTGAAGATCCAATTAATTTATTCGAAGAATATTGATTTTTCGTTTGCGCTTTTCTTACAATTTTGTATACTTGTCAAAGAAGAGTTTATGTATATTTTTAGTCAATTCGAAATCGAAGAAGTTATTCGCCAATTGTGTTAGTCGGTAATGATATTATTTTTTTTTATTTAAAATTCATTATAAACATTTTTATTGAGAAACAACAAAAATTTCGTAAAAAAACGAACTATATTTTTGAATGGGATCAAAATATTGATAAACGATGCTTAATTTCGTGACTTAACTTTACAAAAAGTTTATTTACACCTAATGAATTAACTCGTCCGAGAATGATGACATAAAGAGATAAAGATACGAAAAGTTGCTCTCGTCGATTGACCGTACGTGAAGTTTATGTAAACACCGTGATATCAAAGTGCCGTATAAAAGTTGCATTTTTCAATGAAGCGCCTTTCATGCAAAAAGATGATTCATGCACGATTGCAATGCGATCAACTCTAGAGCAAGACTTTCTAAACTGTTTTGTTTTTTCCATAAACTGTAACGACCTGAGGTATGAATCATCATAATGTAAATCGTGCAATTAATTATGTTTTACTTCAACTGTTATCTCGTTATATTTAAACATCAATTAAGTTCACTGAATGGCAATTTTTTCCTTTATCTTATCTCCGTACGAAGTTCATAAGTGAAATTCCCGCAGTTTATTCGTAACTGTTTCCATACATTGTATATTTATTAAAATGTATTAAACAGTAGAATTTTAAACATTATTAATCTTTTTGAAATGAAATATCGTACCTCTTTTAAATGAAAAATAAAACAAATGTATCATAATTTAATTTATTTAATACCTTACAATTCAATAACGAGTATATTTAATAAAAAAATGTTTAATTGTTTTTATTTTAACGTGTTTTAATAAATCTATCATCTGAATATGTTGATGTATTTTAGACGTACTGCGCATGACACTTATAACTTCACATCGTATGATTTCGTGAATTGAAGAAAATGTTATTACACGATATTTTTGTAATTTTTGTTTTCTTTATATTTATCTCGATACATGGCGCCGAAATGGTAACAAAGACGGAGCTCGATGTTAATTAAGTCGGTGCGAATCAGAGCGATGCGATTAATTAGCGCACTTGCTCGTGCACCCTTTGTCGATTGGCACTTGTTTCTGCGTCCTCCGAGACTAGCGGTGCCACGATACACAGTGTTACACATTCGAAGATAAAGCCGCGTTATCGGTTGCACCACCGGACGCCTGGCTCCAGTCGCTTTTCCAAGTCACGGCTCACATTTCCTTTTACCAAAATGTCAGCGTGCGAATTAACGCCGACGTCAAATCTACTCGTTTTGTAAACAAATAACATACAGGAGACAACTCAGACAAGATTATTCACAATAAATTAATAAATCATACAAAATTAACAGAACGCATTATGAAAAGACAATAAAATAAATCAATTCGGAAATCGAAATTTGATATTGTTCTTGATAATATTCTTTGTACGGTATTTAAAATTATTATCATTGTTATCAACACGTTTATTCGTGTTCTGCTGAAATGTGACAGCTAACTTTATTGACATCGTTTATTGTGATAATTATAAATTATAAAATTATTGTAAAATTACTATAAATAATACTCTTTCTACATCTTACATTTCAAAAATATTTTAAAATATTTTGTAAATAGATACCTGTTTCAAGTTCGATTATTTTATTGGAATATTATTTTATAACATTGTTTAATTTCCATACATGCCTCTTTCCAGTGAAATTAAAAGAACATAACTTGTGCTATTTTAAAAATTCGAGTATGACTTTTCGCACGACTTTATCGTGACACGAAAATGATATCTTTCGTAAGAATGACACGATCGTTGATAAAGAAATGATAATAAACAGCGGATTAAAATCGTGTCATGGAGCACACTTTTTCGTTTGCTGAATCAACTTGTAATGCTTGAAGGAAAAACTTTATTTAATAAAATACATGAAAATGAAGTTTCACAGGTAGGTGATCCACAAAGTTAAACTTGATTAAATAAACGATAAACTTAAATATTAAATTTCGTTATTTTCTCTGAAAACGTGAACGAACTGAAACAAAGTTAAAGATTTTCTTTTTAATTCGATAATGTTAAATTTTCAAAAGAT
Source organism: Aradophagus sp. ZL-2020 (assembly GCA_022817685.1). Taxonomy (NCBI): domain Eukaryota; kingdom Metazoa; phylum Arthropoda; class Insecta; order Hymenoptera; family Scelionidae; genus Aradophagus; species Aradophagus sp. ZL-2020. The sequence goes on along the minus strand of JABFOV010000498.1, from coordinate 24,368 downwards.
GAACTTCAAATTCGTAGAACAGTCACGAGTTGAATTTCATTTTTATATAAAATGTCTACATTAGACAAATATATATTTCTACACAAACTCGGACTTAATTAATGGAAAAGAATCGTTGAATTAAGTACAATGTCTTTGATCAAACGTTCAAAATAAATCTGAACTAATCTTTCCGACGATTTCACTGATTATAAATTTCCAAAATAACTTTTTTAGAAGCAACGGTTCAATATTGAAAATATTGAAGAACAATGAAATTAAATTGAAATCTAAATTCAAGCGGACCGAAGTTGCCGTTTATAGAAATGTAATTCAAACAATCTCAGGCCGCGAGACACGATTATCGCGCAGAGTTTAATTAATTCCAACGGGCTCGCAGTCGGGTTTCCATTCAACGCGACTCTGCGATGGTAGTAATGGCTCCATAACGACTCGAATTCGAGCTTTGAAATTTTACGTCCCAGATAAGAACTTGCAAACTGCATCAACCGCGTGTGATGCCGCTAAGATGACTCGGCGTCTATCATAAAAAGAAGTTTGCGACGATAAGAATACGAAACGTACGAAAGTTGGCGCGGCGGTGTTATAAAAATACGGGGACCGAGACGACAGATTTGACTTGGGAAAGAACCTGTCATGAATCGTGACAAATGTCTTTGTCACGCTGATGCCAGCTACCGAAAGCGTCGAATTACCGCCCGAATGCACGCGTCCGAACATTCTGACATTTTTGCGAGCGATGCTCGAATTCCGAGGCGCGGCACATGATAGCCTCGAGATGTTTGGTAAACCGTTTTTCAGAAACGAAATTAAATATTTATCCACGCGAAACAGCTGTTTGTAAATCACATCGAGATTTAACTGCAATAAGGTATGAGAAATAACTTGCAAAATAATCGTATCATTTCTTACAATCAATTTGTTGAATTAAAATTAAAAAAATTGTTGTTTCGAAATTTATATTCTGCATCTAATCTTCAGCATTATGAAAATTTTATCAACGATCATTTTTGGAACAATTAATTTACATTCTTTTTGTCGAAAAGTTGATTCAAGGAAATTTCGCGATAAAAAATCTAAAAATTGCCTTAAAAGAGCACCAAAAGATTACGACGCGTATATCAAGTAACATTGATATAAATGTAACTTTGATCTCTGTTTTAATTATTATTATTAATATTATTATTTAAAAACGTAGTTTTCCCAACATATACACTACAGTTTTCTAATGTTTGAAAATGAGAAACAATGCAAAACACGCGTGAACGTAACCTTCAAAGTATGAAGTTATTTCATAATTCATAATGCGAAACAGAGATAAAAAAATGTCGGGGAAAAAACCCGAGGCGAAAGACGTGGGCGAAGGTGTGCGACATGTGATACCACGTAAATGACATACATGCGGTCAGCGGACCAAACGCGCGACGACACATATCGATAAGTATGCCGTATTGGTATCTGCCATTCATGATTTGCGGTCGCACACGCGGCGCTCGAATGTCCCAATGAGATTTCTCGTTAGCACGAGCGTTTTGCATTTATTTATAGTTGCTTGTAGAATCATCCGAAGAAAGCTAAATTAATGGCAGGCAAAAGGCGGCAAAAAGTGAAAAACGATACGCGCACGGGGCGCTCGGCAAAAACGTACAAATATTTTTCATTGTGCCGCGAATCGACTCCCGACTTCGAAGGATAAAGCGATACTTTTGTTTCCGTTTTGTTTGCCTCGTTGTAGAAACGCGCTTGGGTTTGGTCAATAATGATCATTGATCGTTCAGAATGTATATATATGTGATTGGCAGATGATGTTGGGTCTAATGCCAAAATTGAAATGTCAGACGATGAATCTCAATTGCAAATATTTTTGTTCGTTTCTTTGACAAATCAGCTGATCGTGGATAAATGTTTATTAATATACTAATCACGAGTAGCCGAGTCTAAAATAAATGCAATATAGGACCATGAATAGGAAAATTCCAACGATTTTTTTTTTTAAATAATTCAAAAGATCTAATTGTGTTTATTCTTATTGTTATCATTGAAATTCCACAGTTATTTTTGCGCAAAATTAGTGCAAAGTAAATTCATTGTTTTGTGCTTGGTTTAATTAAAAAAAAATTGTCGATACATAAAAATTCTATCACATGATTACATATACAGTATACATTCTTATAAGTCATCTGTTTCTTTGAATTACGTTTATTAAAACATCGAAATTCTTCATTCGTTGTTTGCAATCTGCTTGACCATGACGGATTTGCCTATAAGAAAAGGCACCGACGAGTCAACCGGATTTTCTAGCGGTAAAATCATACACAATTTCAACTTAAACGGCGGAACATTTCTGCAATGCTCGGCCACTTGCGTGACGTGATAAACGACGTGCAAAGGGGCTCGTCAGCGCAATTTAGGCGCGAAGTGCTAAGCGGGGAAACACTAATACACGACCGGTCCGATGACTTTCCCGAAAGAAGCACGTATATATCATTAGATGCGCGGGGCCTGTGGGGCATTCGACGAAAATCCTGATTTATCATAAATTCCTCTTTCGCCGGCGCGCATTCGACGTTTGATTCACCCTCGAACTCGACGAGGTATTTCACTCGGCGCGACGGCTTATTTTTAGCCGCGATTCCACGCCACCGTGAAATTTTTCTCCCGTTCGGTCGTTGTTTCTGTTTTCGACGGGCGCGACACGGCGCGCAGACAATGAGGCGCGCTCGAAGTTTCGAATAAGCGAAAAATGCCGGAGAAACGCCGAGACGGGAATCCGATTAAAATGTAAGCAATTTTTCAAAGATAAGCTTATTTGCCTCGGTGCGCGTCTTCCTCATTAACGATTTCATCCCGGGGGGAATCCCCGCGTCGCAAATTGGCGGCAAAAGTCGGCGCGAGTGACTGGGCCGTCGTTATTCGCGCGGTCTCAATTAGTCGCTCGTTGTTTCGCGGGACGAACGACGGAAGATGTGGGAAAAGATTTTCATTTCGGCCCTGAATTATTTATGCCGTCCGTAGGAGTATCGCAATGTGCGTAAAGTTTCGTCCGCCCACGAAAGAAATTTTCATATCATTTGAATGCCGAGCTGACGTCTTAGTCGTACTTTTGCATTTCAAAACTTGCGCCGTATTTCCTCCTTTTCCTTTAGGGTTAGGTTAAAGTTCAAGATATACTGGCGGGACGACTGCTCGTTCGAATGGAAACCTAATCAGGGCATTTCTTTTGCCAAGTTTCGTACGTCTTTTTAGTGGTTTACGATAATAAAGTCGGGGGAATCAACACAAGATGCTAATAGGGAAAAACAACGAAGTCGCGTTGGAAAACTTTTAACGTTACGGCTTGAATCGAAATTATATATATATAATTAGTATTCTCGAATTTAATAAATATGATAAAATATTTAATTAGTAAAGCATGAAGGAATAATAAAAAAAACTTCAAATATGAAGAAATATTTTTTTAAAACAATGCTCTTTCAAAAAAATAAAAATTAAAAGTAATGAAAAAAGTGATATCTAGTTATTAAGCATAAGAGTATATTTATTTTTCAAATTAGTATTTCAAATATCTATAACGATGTTAACTAGAACATTGACACCCTCGTAAGAACGTAGGTAATAATGATTTAAAATTAAAAATAGAAATTTATGTATTCACAGATTCATATGCTGCGCGAAAACGGAGTAGCAAGGATTTGCAAAGAGTGTTGTCCCGCCTTCGATCTCTGCTCAGTTGTTTGCAAAGTATTGTGGGTTATTCTTTGTAAAATATTTACTTTGCAACGAATCACGCCAATTGCGCGAAATCCCATGGCAAAAGTTTGCGCTGACACAGTTTTTCAAGGCATTTCATTTTTTGAATACAAATATCACCGCATAAGAAATTTCGCGCAAGTTTAATCACAAAAAAACAAACTAAAATATCTAACTTCTGTCGAAATTGTGCCGACGATTCGTTTTATGGTTTAACTTTTTCAACTCCGAGCATTCTTTGATTATTCATCAAAGGGTTAAATTTTGTCTTACCGACTGGAAGTATAAACGAAATTACTTTGTTGAAGTAATATAAATTATGTGACTTTAACAAAATAATTTAGTCGTTAATCAAGTCGACAAAGTTTTGTTATCAATGACATTGCTTGAGTGGAACATAGCTTTTCTTGAATTAACATAACATCAACGTGAAACTGAAATTCTTTAGTATTAACGAACCAATTTATAAACTCTTTTTAAAGATTTATTTCAGTTGGAAGGCAGAAAAATGTTTTGAATAATCTTTCATTCAAATTATGTTTCATTCAACATACATCTTTCAGCAAAAAAAAACACTGTTGGTTCAATGCAGTTGATGTCATTTTTAATCCATTTCAAGAATTAGGTAGACTTTCAAATTTAGAAGCAAACGTTCCAACAACAACTGGAAATGTGTTTTGAATCGCAGCCATTGTTTTCGCACCACACTTAATCCACCGTTTCCGCGAAAATCGCCAAATTATCGAACGTTCATCAACCGTTCTTCCCCGACAATTCATTATTGATTTCGATTCATTACTAATCAGCGTGGGTCAGCTTCTGCGCAAGTGTGCCCCGGCGATTTCCCGGTTTGATACATATTAATTGCGGCATTACAACGTCTCAAAGCATGAAGTTGCCGTAATTAACCGTAATTGGCCGCGAAACGAAAGCACGAAACGCTGCCGATGATCGGGAATACCAAGTGGCGTATCGACGAGCCCCGGCGGGGAAAATTGGCCGAGCTACCGCCCCCGTTTAATTATTCCAACAATATTGAGTTTCGCGGGAGCGAAGTGCACTCGAGCCGAGGCAAAAGATAAACTAAGATGAATATCAATGGATGCGCTGAACGCGAAATTCGTCTTTGACTGCGACCGCGGTTCATTAATGTTGGACAAAACGTGGCGCAGGGGGTGGGGAGGGGCGAGGTCGTGGGTGGCGGGGGGTCACTGGCGGGAGATGGCGAAGTCGCTTTGAAGATGCTGAATACGTGTCGCGGCGGCTAATGGGATTGGCTGAATTGGGTTGCCAAGAAAACAGGTGACGGGGAAAACGTGAGCCGATGGCTCGCGAATGTCAATCCCCGGCGCATCGGCTGGATTTATGTGCAAGAAGGTCAAAGGTCAGAAGTGCGCGGCAAGCTGGGTCACGCCAGGATACATCGAGGTAAAGGACGACCCGGCCGAAACGTAGGCCAGCTCATTCGAGGAATACGCTATTCACGCGAGTTGTCGTTGATTCCTTTGTTTCTTCATTTCTGTTCATATTTAGTTTTGCGTTTTTTTCATGTCTGACTTGCGTTTTATTCATATTACATTGAACGAAATAAATTACATTTTTTGGGTTGAATTGTTTTCAGTAGTATTAAATTGTAGAATTTGTAAAGTAATGGACAGGCTGTAATTGTTTTCAGTTTTATAATGTATGTGAAATGTTTTTACATTGAAAATTTATACTTTTACGACAATAAAAAATTGCGTTTAATAATGTATTGAATATACTTAGAAAAATGTATCACTAAATATAAACGCAGTGATGTATTATTAAATTAGTATTAAATACACTGCATAAAATTAAACAATACGATAAATATATTAATATAAAAATTGATGGTTATATTACTGCGGTACTAAAAACGGTTTATTCGATTTTTACTCATAATTTTTGAATAGGCACATAAATTCGACAAACTGAATTTAAAAGATTCAGTAATATGATATTTAGTTGTGTATCACGAGGATGGTAGAACACATGTGGTTATTCGGGCGTTAACTTTAAATCATTTTGAGTAACGATTGTCAAGTTGATTATGTAGTTCCCACAACTATAAATATAAATAATGACAACTTTATTAAGAAACAATTTAATAACCGTTAGAAGTATAATAAATTTTCAAAAATGATTTTTCTCAGCGTATAACCCAAATACTTCTCTCCATCATGCAATAACATTTTTCAATGAAAAAAAAAATTACTTCGAAGAATGTGGAACGTTACTAATTAAATTTCTCATGCTGAACCGCTCGCGAAATTATTTGACGTCTGAATTTGATTTGCCGAGGTAAACATTTTTTTCTAAATTTGATTTCGTTTGAAAAATAGGTTGCCGCATACGTATTGCACAAATTGGACAAATCTAATATTAAAAAACGAATTCCAACGGCATATATTTTATAGTTTTGCCTGTAAACTGAATCGCGGTCGGGAATAATGGTTGCCGAGTGATCTCGAAGCCAGCGAGCAAGACGCTTTATCTCGAGTCTATTTAACGTAACTCAAAACCACGACTTTGCGTTTGTTTGGCGAAAAGTAATAATCTGAGATGGAGCATCGGCAAAGAAGTACGGAATATTCATAAAGCATAAAAAGCGACGATCAATTAAAATAAATTTCATTGTTTTATGAATTGATGAATAAATTTATAAGCCATTAATCCTCATTGTGATTATGTGCATAGAGTCGATGTTATCCGAGTGGCTTTGATTAAATTTATTCATGAACACGAACGAAACACGACGTATCGAGCGGTTCAAGTCCAATGATTGATATACGCTTAATTAATGTGTTACATCAAATATTCGTCCTCCGTTCAGATTCATTTTCGATAAATTAACATCCCGCGCCATCTAGGCTTCATTTGCATTCATCCTCTTCCCCTTCTTCTTTTTCCTCTCCTTTTTTCACAACATTATTATTTTTGTTTAATTACTGCGCTCGAGATAACGAGTGCGCTCGAACCGGAAGTCGCGTTTCTAACATCACGATCTTTTATTCGTCATTATCGAATAACGAGCATCCTTTCGGTTGCGCAACTGGAAAACAATTATTCGCGATCAAACAGCTCGGATAATAATTCCCGTCGCTTTACGTTTCGGCATTGAAACGAAATCATTTCGCCCGCTCTCAAATCCCGGCGGAGACCGAACACGTGATTACGATGATTAAAGCGTAGCTATGAAATTGCGTCAAAAATATCGCGGACCCATTAATCGGCTCGCGACGTGAATTTCATTTCGTCGAGTGCGACCGTATCCGCGGGATTAAGCGCGGCATTTCATTTTCTTACCATTTGTTTATCCTCGCACATCCTTATTTTATTTCCAAATTAACGTCCTTTCAAAAGCAAATCTTCTTAACCTAATTTACCGTCGCTTGTTCGCATACACGCGCTGCCTCTTTCGTCGTATTTATTTATTTATATTTCTTTATTATGCAAACTCCCACTACGCTGAGCGAGTCATACATAATTATTACACATCCTGACTCGAAATGCGTCTTATCAAACTAGCTTACAGTTACAAGTATCAAGATTTTGCCAGATGTGTTATGAAAGCTTGGAAAAAAGTAGCGCCACTTCGGAAAAATGGTCGAATAAATGAACAAACATTTTTATTACATTCATGAAATTGGTATGTTTTATGTTTGTGTGTTGTATGTTTATAAAAAATATTCGATCGAGTTAAAAACAAATGTTAGTTTAATCAATAACTGTAAAAGACGCAGATTTAGCCGACAATATTTTTTGCGCGCTAACTCGTAATAAAAAGATGATGAAATTGTTTTTGTTACATTTACACATAATTTGAAACGCGTAGAGAGATTATGTTTTTTTTTTTCCAACAATTCTACTTTATCGTAATTGTTTGATTTAAAATTTATCGAAATTCGAAGTTGGTCACGAAAAAATATCAAAAAATTTCTGCCAGCAAATTTTAAATTGTTATCGATCTGACTAGCATTTACATACAAAGCAATAAATTCATTATTTTTACAAACCTTTTTTACGTAATTATTTTTTATCGAAATATTCGAAAATATATATTTGTCAAGCAAAAATTTCACACATTTATCAATACAAAATATTTTTCATTAAAAAAGTCTCGATTTTTTCGCGTAATTCACTGTGAATAAAAGTGTGTTAGGAATATCCGGGTTAAGTTCTATGTTAAACACATCATGTGATTCATTTTAAAACATTTTGACTAGAAAAGCGTATAAATATTTCCGCTGATAAAAATGTAGCATCTTCGATTTGAGACATCCTGAAGTTTCTTGTATTCGCGGTGATTCGCTGAAAGGTATCGCATTAGTTTGAAAATCCGCTTTCGTCGGGAGAAAAACGTACGAGTGCACAAGTGCAACGCTGTTGCATGGTGAGGCGAACGCGCCGAAATGCACCGGAGAAAGGCGATAAATTTGTGCGCGCGCCTATATATTTCGAGGGCTTGAGGTCGCGTTCTCAATCTCGTGCCGCGGCAAAGTTAAACTGTCGAGCGCGAAGCTGCCCCCCCCCCCCTCTTCGTTTGGACTCCCCTTCGCCCGACGCGAGGCGCGCGCTTCGGCGGATAAACGAGCCATCGGTAAGATAGAAATTGCCTCGCGCTCCAGATGGCAGCATTTGCCGAGCAGGCCGGACGAACGGGCTCGTTGTTAATGGAAGCATTAAGAAATTATGAGACACTGGCTGCGCCGCGCGGCGCTCTTTCGTTTGAATGGAAACGAGGCCGTTTGATTTGTTCGGGCTGTTTGCTCGGGCGGAGCTTTTGACGACCGCTGCGTCGAGGAAATGGAAATTCGAGTGGTCCGCAAAGAAAGCCATTGCTGGATTTCGTAGCACAAACACGGTCGAGTGCCGCGACTTCTCTTTTTCATGATTAACAATCAACGAATTAATGTTTTGCGATCGAATCGACGTTTGTTTGTCAACGAGCAACATCGGAAGAATTTGTTTTCTATTGGTTTCGCGGGGCAAGGCGCGGAGTTTTAATGAAATTGCAAAGGTCGCGGTGCAGGCTGTGCAGTCGAGTGCAACTGCATGCGAAATTAGAACGTCTTTTGTTGCTGACGCGTCGATAAGCTTAAAATGTAACCGCCAGTCGTTGTTAGTTTAGTTGTTGATATTGTTGTTACTGCTTGATCTGCAGTTGAAATAATAAGATGACGTAGATTGTTCAAATCGATGTAAATTATCACGTGCGAATTTTCTTTTAATCAATAACTCTTTTATGCAATGTTTTTTTATGCAATGTTTACAAGTGTTAAATAAGTAATGTAAACGGTTCAGGTAAAAATAATTGAAATGACGAGACATATTTTAATGTGATAGAAATACATTTCGCAAACAAAATTTGGGAAAATAAGACATTTCACAATGTTCAAGCACATTATGTCTTAGAAGTCACAGATATTTTGACACGTTACCATATTTATGAGACGTCATTGTTTCTTTTGATTAAAACTGAGATATCTTATATTTCGTAAGACACGTTGACATGCATCAGTTTTTCCACCACCGTTCATCTCAAAAGATCATCAACCTTTCGATAGTCGTATAAATTTATCAGTAACAAAATTACTTAATCCGATTTTCTTCAACTAAAAGATTTTTTAAAACAAAATATTGATAACAATAATAATCTTATCGTTCCAAATACCAATTACCAATCTGAAAATCTGATTCCTCCCTACGTTCTTTTCTCGTTATTTCTGATCCGCGAGCACCGACATCGCCGTTTTTCGTTTGTTTTCAATCGCATTTCACATCGCGGAACCGAAATAAACTGAAAACAAGGCAGACATAACACGAGAATAGGTATCGATTAACTGTCTAGCCGGTTACGCTCGCAGGCTCGTCGGCGCGGCATTGTCTTTGCTCGCGTTACTTTCGCGTACTAAAACGAGCCGACGCGATGACGCGAGTAAATGCACGGGGCGTCGCTTCTTTTTGCCATTTTTTTGTTCTCCCTTTCTTCCGCGCGCGAAACAATTTAACCGACTGAACCGCGGCCGACAAAGTCGGATGAAACGTAAACCGAAGCCGTCCATTATCGAAAAGCATTTGAATAATTTATCAGGCAAGTGGCTCGCGAGCAAAATACGCGCGTAAACTGGTTTGCGCACGTAGGAGTCGGATTTTTCTACACCGCGGGAATTATGATCTCGCCGCGGCAGATAATACGGGATAGGTGGTTTTCTGTCCGACAACTCGGCAGGAATTTTTGCCACCAGCACGATAAAGCACGAGAAAATTGCTGACGCTGATACCGGAATGCCCGCGAAATTCTTCGCCACGTGAAGATGAGTGTCTCGTATAATTCACCGCGGGAAATTCAATTCCCCGATCCTTTGCGTTCGCTTCATTTTCTCGTACGAAATCACGATTCGTGATTCGCTTGGTTATTCTGTGTCGTGGGGAATAATTCGCGGGTGGGTGTAATCGCGAGCGTCTCGTCGCCGCGATTCCGGTTCTTTTTCTATTTCGTGAGTCTGCGCGATGGTTTATATTGCGTTTGGTAACTTACCGCAATCATCTCGGAGGGCTCCAGAACGAAGCATTCGTTTGGCCTCCGGGGACTGCCACCTGTACGCTTTCCAAAGCTGCAACAAAAAAGAAAGATCAATGTTAAACGCGCCACTTCATTTTTCTTACCCTTCAAATGAACACCGCCGTTTAGTTTGGATTTTCATACAGAAGTGTAATATGACTTGTTACTTAAATTTCAAACGGTTTAATACATTTTTCGAATTTACATAAAGTCTATTTTAAATGTTACTAATGCGAAAGTATTCATAGATTTTGATTAGCAAATATTTTTACCTTACGCCTGAATGATGTTTTTAAATAATGTAAAATATTTTAGAGTCTTCTATACTTTGCAAATAGACTTCTTTGTATAGTTTAAAAGTCGTTAAAGTCCATCATTTAGTAACCGTAATTAATTCCGCTCAACCTCGCTTAAAAACCAAAACAACGAAATCAATCACGAAACTTTTCTTTCAGCAACAAGCTGACTAATTATCGCTCTTTGTGATTAATTATGCATGATCGAGCGGCAAAGTCTAATTGCGCTTTTTGTCGGAGCGCCGTCTATCGGTGAAATATGAAAATGATGCTGGTCTTATCAAAAAGCGATGCATTAATTGAAGCCAGGCAACCCGGCCGCAGAAACTTCGGCGAGACACTTTTTGCGGTTCTCGCGAAACGCCGCTAATCGGCTCTCGGCAAATGCGAAACTTGGCGCGCGACATTCTCCCGGATCGTTCCAAGTTGGTCCTGCGCTTAAGCGCGCGCGTAAATCCATTTGAGTGTCAAATCACCTCTGTCGCGTCCTCACGGCTTTGCCGACGAAACCCCGAACGTCGCGAGACAATTTGCAACTTTGACGCCAAGTTTCGAGATTTCAGGGCACTGCGATAAAGACCGAACTTAAGGCGTCAAAGACTGATGCACGAATTAAGGCGACTTAACGAGCAGCGATCAGTTCAACGACGTTAAACTCCAATTCCAATCGGATTACATTCGAATTAACGAAATTTCATTTATGCGAGATTCGACGACCATCGAATGGATGAGTGACGGAAAACCGAGCTTTAGCTAAAGGGTGTATTTGCATTTAAAATGTGCATCGCTGCCTTACGTGTAAGAGGTGGTTTGATTTTTATGTAAAGTCTTAAACTTGAGTATTATTATTTGAAACTCTTTCGTTATTTTCAATTTGAACATATTTAAAAGAGTTCATAGAAAAAGTTTGAAGAATCCCCTGGTAGTTGAATTGTTATAATCAATTAGAATATTCTTATTAAATAGTTAGAAGTTTATATAATAGTTGAAATCAGTTGAAGTTTATAAAAACTTATTCACAGGGAGTGTGTAATTTTTTCGGTGCAAAATTCAAGCTTGCAAATACTTTAAGTACAAAAAATATATCGTTGTAAATAAACCATAAATAAATCATTAAACATTAGAATGTCATTTCGTAAATGAATCTGTCTGTAAAGTCATTGAGAATCGCAATTATCTGTTCACAATAACATCATACCATTTTACATATCTTCTGCCACTCGTAAGCCCCAATTATTCGACGCTCTCACCCCATCTGTTAATCCTCGCTTTGTTATCGAAGGCCTGTATCTGTATTCTTTCGTTTTGCATAGATAAACCGAATGTGCTTGAAATTTCCAACATCTATTTTTTGATCAATTAACAAAAAGTGATTATTTTTGCATGTTACTTTATGCATTTATCATAAAATTAAATTCGATTTTTTTGTGTCATGATAAACATTGAAAACCTATTAGTGCATAAAATATAATTAAATAAAAAAATCCAATGGTACACTGAGAAGAATATATTTTCAACATGATTTCTGTAAAATTATTCTGCAAAAAATACTCCTCCCTCTTGACGTAGAAAATTTTATCTCATTTTGCTAATAATTTCAGACACATTTGAACCAATTGAATAAACAGACGGAGTGAATATGAAATGACCCAGAACGAGACGAAGAAAGGCGAGAAACGTGGGATGAAAAGAGTAAGAAAGAAAAAAAATGGGAGGAAAAAATAGAAACGGGTCATCGAGTAACATTACTTTTCATCGCTCGTGGGCCTCGCCCCGCGATTCTGAGTAAACAAAAATTTATGCGGCGCATCGAACCCACATCGTGCGCTCGAGGGCACGAGTATTTGTACGCCGCCATGAGTGCACGTGCACCATCGGCCTCAACCAATGTCCATTGTTTACGATCGATTCGACTCGATTGAATCGACAGATGTTCCCCACCAACCAGTGTCTCGAATGGTCCATTTTGCGCGCCCCCTCCTCATCCGGATTAGTCATTAAAAGTCATTCCGGCGTTTGGTATAAAGACCCGATGACAATGCCGATAAATTGCATCCCACGACGTCGCAATTATAACGAATAAGTATCGCTGGATTATCAATTTTCGCTCGGCGGGTTTCGTTTAATTTCGACAGTTGCGGTCGGCATGGTGGTCCATGAGTGGTTAGGGTCATTGAGTGCTTAGGGGAATTTTTTCGGTGGTACAATAGTTGTTACAGTTTGAAAAAAAGGAATGTGATGAATCAAAGGGATTGAATGATTAAATGCGTTATTTACTTTTCGACCAGTAGTTCGAACAAATTCAAAATACTAAACGTTTACGTGACTTCGGCCAATACGTTTTCAAAACGTCAATATTACTTTTATAACGTTTTTTAACATTTAAAAATTTGTTTAAGAAATAAAAAATATTACATGAAATAATAACTACACGAACCTCGAATCTTTTACAAATTCGCAAAATCGCATTTTCTTAATTATTGTCTGAAGCGCTTGTTTTTTTATTTCAATGAATTTAAGCGTGGAAATCTGCTCGCAGAAGGATATTTCGTTCACACAGAACAATAGCAATAAGAAAATAGATCGTGAACTTTGTCCTTAAATGAATTTAAATTTCAAAGCGACGTCAATAACCGAGAAACGCCGACAGTCTTTGGAAGCGAAGTTGAATCACAGTACACTTATGCCCGGAAATAACAATTACAGAGCGGAAGGCGACTTTGGTTCCCAAGTATCATTTTATGTGGGTGCTATACATAATGCATGACGAAGCCAACGATCGAAGACCTCCAATTTCCAGGTGTAATCCCTAAGTAAGATATTTGCGAACGGTGGGCTGGTCGCTTCCAATTTACTTTGAAATCGATATCAGACGCGCGCGACGGGGGCGACTTTTAAGATACCCTACATTGGCCGCTGGGCTTTTGATACGACCAGTATCCTGATATGTTCCAATAAATGCGATACAGCTGTGCGGTCGCATTTGAAAAGGCCAATTGCGCCTTCTTTTTGTCCGCTTTCGACCTTCTCATTAATTTAATTGCAACGCCGTCACGCTTCGTTCGCTCGCAACGCCAGCGATTGTTTTATTTAACGTTGATAATTCAATTTGGCTCGTTGCGAACTTAATTGCCTGATTCAGGGCATTGATTGTTGTTGTTAATTCTAAAGTAAAACAATCGCTTTTGAAATTAGCGACAGAAGCCCGCACATATCGCTTTGCAATTAACTACATTGTTGCTTCGACAATTTACTCTCGGCCAGATGATTTCCCTGTAAAAACTCGAATCGGGACCGTGTTTTTTATTTTCAGTTGTTTCTTTGCTAAAGTTCGTGTTAAGAAATTAATCCAATCCCATCTATGGACATGATTAAGTGCTTTTGATTTAAATGAATTTTAAACATTGTTACGTTAAATGTGCAAAATTAGTTCATTATGTTTAGTTTATTAGATCAATGATATCTTCAGTAAATGTAAATGATATTCGGCACGCTTGGAAATCGTAATATTTAGACTTTGAAAGTGTTAAACTAAGATTTGTTTAATATTCAAAAGTTTAAACATATTAATGCAAAGAGAAAAATTCATTTTTTGAAGTACCATTTTAGTTCTATTTACTTTTAAATAATGATCACGTTAAAATTAGCATAGAGTAATTTATGTAACAATAACAACGTTAATTAATACGCGAAACAATTTTAGCTTGATGAAAGATAAAGTGATTTCATAATGTGGTTTACAAATTTATTACGAAAGATTACATTAATTAATATTCAATTTAATTTCCCATGTTAAATTGTGTTATTTTTATTATAATTCTTCGTTAATAAATAATATTAAAGAAACAGTGATGAAGTTTTTGAATAATTTTCCATCGAAACGATACAAAATGTATAGTTGTGAGTTCGACCAATAGCAAAACGCTGTTTCCGAAGTGCACATAAATGTACAAACATGTTAATTAACATGTTCCTATCAACATGCAAATTCACTATTATTTACTGTTGGTTTTTATGTTTAATTCAAGCTTAATTGACTCTTAATTAACGCGTCAACGTAACTTTTGCCTATCATTTTTTCACGTTTCACCTAAGATTAGTTTGCTGTCAATACAATGTATTTTTAAACAAGTTTCATAAATCGATTTAGAGTTAGTGTACCAAATACAAGTTTATATAAAGTTTCTATGAATCATTGACAACTTGAACTTTATATTTATAGACCAACGAAAAATTAATAAACATCAGGGCATTTATTTCAATAATTGTCATGCCTAGCCCTGTCATTGGTCAGCAAAATCTGTCTCTATCATTCCGACTCTCACCCACAAATAGAGGGAATATGCTCGACAGGAAATCAGTTAAAAGCTCTTTGTACTAATTTCCACATCAACCTTTTATTCGTATTTCATTAACGACAAAAGTTCAATTATCATTATTAATAATCGAACGCGTACGAGATACTTCTACAGGCCAAATAATCTCACGAAAGCGAGCTATAGAAACGAAAGGAAATATTTTTATCGCGGCGAAATTAATGAACGCGGCCGTTAATTTGAGTATAATTAAAATATTGTAATATGATTACTGCAAGGAAGAAATTGTTAATTATCGAACGGCCGCAAGGGACGTTTGGTACAAAATTATTTACGAGTGGTCTGTGAAATTCGGCGCAATCCCGATTAACGACGAACGGGACAAAATAATTAATCACGCGGAGTCGACGATCAAGGACGTGGCACACTCGCAAAGGTTAAAGGGAAAAAGTTAACTGAATTATTTTTAATCCCTCGGTTGGAAAAGCGTGCGGTGCGTGGCAAATGTTAATTCACGTTGTTCCAAAGACGTAGGTCGCTCGATTTCGTAGAAAACGTTATTTTCATTATTAAATACGTGGCGTAAATGTTAAAGCAACATTTCGTTTCGTTCATTTCAACGAGTTTATTACAAACGTTAATGAATCGTAAACGATATTATTTTATCGTAAAAAGGATCCATAATGTTACATTTTGTGCAAGTTTATTTGCATGACAAGGAGGGGACTGCAAAGAACACAGAGAATGTTAATAACTGGTTCATGAAGTGAATATATGACTCGAGCGATAAACTGCATTATCAGTGATTGTAATATAAGGAATTAAAATATAAATTTGATTCAAATACGTAACATGAATCGAAATTTTATTAAAATAAATTAAATAAGGGAAATTTTGTTGTAAGTTTATTGAAAAAGAGTTTATAAATAGTGTGAGTACGCATTTTTCAAATTTCAATTAATTTTAATTATTTTTATCGAGCTTCAGTAACTTAAATTGAAAATTTAATGAAATTATCGAAAAATTTACTTATGGATGAGATTTAATTACAATATGCACTATGTCAATTGAGTTTACCTAAAGAAACGTTTTTACTTTCAGCAGTTTTCTTTTATAAAGAAAAAATGATACCTTCAATTAATTTATATTATCGTTTCTTATTGTATAAATATTTATGAAGTAAAAAATATTCATATAGATTGTTATACTATCTATTGTGTTTCATATATATTTAAATTTTCACTTACTAATCCGATTAAAGTGAAATTAAATTCTTAATCTTTTTGATATTGGTTATATTATTTTAATATTATGAAAACAATTTGTTTTAAAATTTATTTGATCTAATTTCCAAAATTTTTATTATAGGTAGCATTGTTTAAATTTTTTTATTATCGATATACTTTATTAAAACAATCGTAATGAAGTTTAAGTTCTTAGCATTGTAATTATGTTAACGAGACACATTGTAAATAGATACAATAATGTTGCAAAAAAGAAATTGTATATTTTTCCTGTTTTCAGTAAAAATATCGCGCTCCTGGAAAACGGACCAATCAAGACTCACCATACAGAGAACCTCCTGCGCGGGAACGCAGGAGGCGGCGGTGGTTGAATTCGATAGCCCCGATCGACGCTTTCGCTTCTGAGAGCCTGCACGGCTTTTGGCACGGCTCTGATTGGTTGCTCCGGCGCGATTCGGGGTAGCGCGCTGATCGGCACGGAACCGTTGCCGAGGATCTCGGCGTGCTGAACTCCGCTGGCTCCGCCGTGAAAACTGTTCCACCTGCGCACGGGTGCGCGATTCGCCACGCAACCCCTGCGCTGATTCGTGTGCTTATGCATCGTCCTCTTGTCGTGAGCGGATCGCCGCTGGCGCCATCTCCGCCCGTATCACATCTCGGCTCGACAGATGGCGACGAAATCCTCCTGTTACGACATTTTCCCTTCTTTTTCTTTCTTTCTTTCTTTTCGCCCTTTTTTTCGTCAGCACGTGTGCACGGCTGACGAGCGCGACATTCGAGTTCATCGGTCTTTACGTTTTTTACGAGCTTCCGTGAACCAAGTCGTTAAAAGGTTTATCGCTTTTTGATTGGCGCTTCGCAAAGAGCGTTATTTACGACGGCGAATTTTTGGCGGAAACAAAATTACTGGGAAGGCCGTTCATGCGAGCCCTTTTTACCTGCGAGGGTGATTAACAGTTTGGCGTGTGGAATTTACAAGTGCTCATTGGGAGGGGATGGTATGCGGCGCCAATTTTGAATATTGCTCGAACAACATCGAGTTTGTTAAAGAAATTTATGGCCTCTTTTCCGTTTCATATTTTTCGCGGAACTTTCGCTTGCATATTTTGAGTTCTTGTTATAAAAGGGGAAGAATTATTAGTAAGGTGTACGGTATTGTTAATAATACAGGAATGAATAAAGAATAAAATGTTGATGCACCGTCAAATATTTTTAAAATCTGTGTTGTGAATATATTTATTTGAATAATGTAAAAAATATTGAGAAATGTAAAAAATGTTGTAAAATTACCAATATTTAAATGTAAAATTTAAAAACAAATTTTATTCAAATCCTTCTATTGATTTAACATGCGAATAAGAACCTACCACTAACTGACGTCATTCTGTTTTAAAAAAGATTAAAAAAAATGGCGTTGAGCAGATTTAAGAAAAAACCTGGAACAATTGACTTTTACAGCATTCTGCTCTTCGTCTAAGATTTCAAAGAGGAAGCAAAACAATGTTCCTGTTCCTGCGAACAAAAATCGACCTAAGTAGAAACTTTATTTTATAATTTGCACTTTCCTTCAGACGTATCTTGGGGAACCTGTTTTAGCGGAGTCGAGTGAAAGACATTGACGCGTTTAGCGCTAATAGAGACACTAATTGTCCATCCGTCATTTGACGAGGTGCATCCGTGAGAAAATATTGCCGAGCACTGTCGACGGCACATTTGGAGTATGGAACTAGTCAACAACAACAACAACTAGGTCTCTGAAAAACAGAGTGACCTAAACCAGTGTATCAACGATAGAACGTTATGAAATTATGAACGAATTGAAATCGAATTGTAAAGCTGCTAATTGGAAATTGTGAATCAACTTTTAGACTGCAATTTGTTAATATCTTTAGAAACCGCTGTTAGAAATTATACCTTAAAAAATTTGTTAAAGTAACAGTTACATATATTTTAATATAAGTTTGACATAACGTCATGTCACCCACATAAATATCAATTAATAGTTAACAAAAATTGAATCGACATAATTTTATATTCATTCAACATTCTTTTATTCTTCGTGCATTATTCTTATTATTACTATACATTTTTGTTTATCATTGTTTGTACATTTTCAAACTATTAAGTAGAAATTTAATACATTCGATCAATACGAAACTGAATTGTTCATCGGAAAATAATAATTAATAATGTTTATTGGAGCGAAATTAATTTGTGCGATGGTAAACTTTATGCAACCATTTGCCTTTTACTATCGTCTAAAAGCTTTAGCACATTTGACGGAAAATGTTGAAGAAATTGATCCGTGACAAGTAACGATGCACTTTTGTCGGCCATATCTTTTAAGAGTTGAAACAAAATATCTACTGGGAAGAATCCAGCTGTAAAAAATGTAACGATGTGCTTCACATCCACACGCCAGCCTACTTTCCCCAATTGTACTTTATTGACCGGACAATAGATATCGCTGCGAAACAATGAAAGTAAACTATTGTTAAAACGTGGTTAATCATCTCATCACGGCAATCGTATGCAAATCACTTTCATTGAAAGCATCAGACTGGACGAAAAAATTTAATTCAAACTTTTTTATTCTTTGATCAACAGACAGCAGTGAATGATCTCAAGATATATTATCGATATTTTAAATACTAATTGATCAATAAAACTTGAATAAAAATTTAAGTAAATAATTTATACTTAAAATACTTAAATGATATTAACAATCAATAGGAAAGTTTAAAAAAAAAAATTTTTCAATGTCAACAAAATTTTGTTTACTGTGATAAACAATAAAATAGTTTCATCTAAAAGCGATCTAGAGGCGATGATGGGTCACATTCATGAATATGAACGAACAAACTTTAACTCGAAATCGCAGGTTTGTAAATAAACATCAAATAGTAAAAGTTATTTCGCTTTTCAAATTCCGCAACGAAACGCGTTTCCTTTGAACGGCCTGCAACTTCCAAGTTTCCTTTAAAACTAACGAAATAAACGAAACCGAACGACCGACGAGGACCTGCCAGTCAAGTTTCCCGACATTCAAAACCAGGCGGAAACAACCAAGGAAACGGCATCTCGCGACTTTTCTACCTGGTCGGGACCTTTGGAAAATGTTGCAGGCAAAAAGGTGGTATTTTGCAGGTGTTTCTTTACGACTCTTCAAGCCGCGCTTTCAAACGTTTCATCTTTGAATGGAAAGTTTCTAATTAAATTTATGGTCTAACTTTTTTTAAGTAAATTAGGAATTTCATGTTATATTGTTATATATAATACTTAAACAATAAATTTTTTTATAAAACTATTATTTAAGTATTAACTAATTCTCTTTAGGATTATTATTATAACGATTCACATTAAAAAGACATTAAATGCCAAGACTCTAAACTTGAGCGATCATAATAAATTGAGCTAGAAAAGGTGGGAATGAATGTTCGAGCGAGAAGGAACAGCGGCATAAGATAGACGAAGTGAAGAGGAGAGGAAATCAGGATAACGTTAATTGAATGATGGCAGGCGCGAGATGACTTTCGCAGCGACGAACTTTGAAGAAAATGATCCGGCAATCGTCAGGCGATTTCGGAAGATTTCGTTGGAGGTGTCGAAACGTAATGCCGGCTTATCGTTAAGGTTTGGCGAATTGGAAAAGCAAATCGTTATAATAGACTGAGCGGCAGCATTTTGTAGTCGAGTCGCGAATTCGCGCCACGCTCGCTGAATTTTTAAAACCAACGTAGTCAAAAGTCATAGTTAACGAACGGTTCCGAGGATAACGTCGATTCCGAACCAATCGTAACGACAATTGACGATAACTGCCTCGAGTTAGCGAAACTTGGATTGTTCAGTTTGCGTTTGATTAAATGAAAATAACATACGAGCCCTTTTAATGGGAAAACGTTTACGTTCGATGCGGCGAAAATGCTATGGTAAACTTTACTGTTCACTCGAGTAACGCAAGTACCGAATGACGATCATTAAGTAGTACTCGTAATTTATATTTGATATTATGTAATAAAATAGTTTGGACTTTCATATTTATGGGCGATGATAAATTTGATATACTATTATAAAAGTTAACTTTTTATTAATGGATACAATTTTGGAATATAATTTCAGAAAATAAGAAAACTTCAATTTTGTTCACGTCGTGTAAATTTAAAACAAAAACGACAATTTTTCAAAGAAATTATTCAGGGCAATTTTTCGCGAATCTAAGATACACACCATGTTCTTTTCCAACAATTTGGTGAATTTTCGAATGGATTTCCTTTCTCGTTTACACATTCCGAAAGGAAACAAATTGTTTACGGACAAACGTTTTCCACTTTCCATTATCCTTGAAACGAGTTTCGTGATCTTTTTTAATCGAATTTCCATTCAAGTACACGTTTTCAATTTGGATTCGGCGAAGATTAAATGTAATGAACGTTTTTCAAATTTCCTCTGATGTATTTCGAAGTATGTTAAGCGAAATATTTAACGACTAAAATGGCGAACGCAGACGCGCGATTGACAGCGGAGTCGGTAGCGAGCGATGCGTGCAGAGATCATTGCACCGGAAGATACGGTCCGCGGATTCTACTCGAAATTGAAATTCCCTTCCTCCTGCGGCTGACCGAGCGGTTTCCACCGCCGCATCATTCCATATAATTAACGACCCCGCGACTCCCGGCTGCCGGGGCTTTTTCCAAAGTCCCTCCTTGACACTCGTCGTTTCATCCGGCCGGGCGAAATTGAAAAGAAGACGACGATTACGTCATTACGAACGGGCAAAAACAATGCGCAGCCGACTTGGCGCGAGTCGCTGAATCAATACAAATATTTGTCGGGAATCGAGCGCTGCATTTAACCATGTTAAATACAAACCAAGTTAGACAATGGTTCACGTGCGCTGGCCAGAAAACCGTATTATTCGTGCGCATTATTTTAACGATGATTGTTTTTATATCAATTACGTGCAATCGATATGCTGTTTTTGTATCGAAATCGAAGGAATCTAGGAAAAGAAGTTTCGTAGGAACTTGGATTCTTCGAAAGTTCACGGAACGAAAAATGCACCGAAGACAAGCTCAGAAATAACAATGTCCAATCAGATCGCATTATTAATAGCTACGTCGAAAAATTCAATCTTCGCAAAAATCGTCCCTTTTTATATACAATTCATATCACGTTTGCAGAAAAATATTCATGTAATTTTTCATCTACTCAATTTAACTGGTAATATAACATGTCAAAAGAAATATTTTCCTGTCGCGATACGTCTTAATACTTGCTGATTTAGTTATTGAACTAAAATTTCATCGTTAAAAAAAACATGAATTTCGGTGTAAAATTTGTTGTCAATAATTTACGCTTGAACTTTGAACTATCCGAGTTTGAACGTTTCAAATAGTTGGCGGTGTTTAGATGCAAGTACTTAATTATTAATAACACGTATCACGTCAATATTAACACATGTTATTCTATTCAGTCTAAATTATATTATAATTCGACTAAATTACTTCATATAATCAAATTCACACTCCAAGTATTTTGAAATATTTTAGAACCAAACTCCAACATTGCAAAGAAGATTTATTTTCAACTTGTAAAACATGATTGAAAACGAAAGGAAAACATGAATTAAAATTTCAAACGTTGACATTGAATCAACGTTCTCGTAATGGGTTCGAACGAACGTCAGTTGCAATTCTCGGCGCGAAGTAAATCCGAAGAAAGTATAACGCGTTTGCGTCCATTGAAAGTGCGGCTTTGCGAATAGAAGCGCGCAATTATTAAACATATCCCGCGTGTCGCTCGGCGGGCTCGATATTTAGTCGGCCTCGAGCCACTTCTGGATTAATTTACTCCTCTCTAATTACCCGCCGCAGCCGGTTGTTCGTTAAGGTCGATTTAAAAATGACCATGGTCTGCGAAATTATAACGGTGACCGCGCGCTAACGGACTGCAGTATTCTGCGGCGAATGCAGCCGAGTTGCTGATTGCGCGTCGCCGTTGACGGCGCGCAATCGCGCCACTCGCTTTGTCGGCTAATTTTTCCGCCGCGCGACTTCTTTCCGAACTTGGCACCGATATCGAATTTCAGCGCACCCGGACGCCCGAACGCCGAACAAAGAAGCAACTCGAGTGCATTCGCCGGCCAACTTGACACCGTCCGATAATCGTCGCGTAGGCGATGTCTTGGTTATCGCTCGGTTGATAGCGCGCCGCTGTTCAATTGACTGCGCGCGATCGCAAAACGTGATTAAAGTTGATCTTCGGTCCATCCGGGATAAAGGTACAACGCCGTGTAATGTCGTTTATTCGAAGGCGTTTGCAAATTTACAGCGATAATATTGTTTGTTGTTTAACGAGCGATTGAAATGGTTTTTAAATTGTTTCTGATGACAAGTTTGAAAAATTAATTTGTTTGAACAACAAAGTGGTCATGCGTCTAGCTTTTTTTATAAAAAACGGAAATATTTAACAAAAATTGTTTTATGATAAAATTTTCTATTCAACTGAATTGTGAGATTAACATTTATATAATTGTTGCTATATATGTTGATGATTTAACTTGAATTGTTATAATTGTACTTAAGTAAATAATGGAACGTTTTCTTACTATTGTTTGAAACGAAAAGAAAATAATAACCATTAACCAAGAGTTATTTTATTTATGTGTGATCGCAGATTACGTTTAAGTGGCATTACAATGAATTTGCAAAGGTAAACACAAGCTTACATAAAAATGCCACATTTTTAAGCCTTCATTATTTGAACGAATTCATGTAATATTCAAAGTGTAAACACCATGATATTCTTTCGTGTAATTATTTTAACTCCTACTGCCTTGCTTATGATGTTTTTTAATGTAAGAATGCAACTCGGTTAATCTGATAGTAATGTACAGTTTGACTTGTATCACTTACTTCATTAAGTTTAATGATAAAGAATAATAACTGTGCAAAATTTCGAAGTATAACAATGCGCAAGAAATACTGACATAACTAATATATAAATAGAGACTAGGTAACACAATTTGTTAAAGTAAACTCATCAATTATTTTATAGCGTAATTTTATTTTTTAAAAAAGGATCGTCTTTTTCTGTACGTATTTGAATGTTAAAGCTCTTTTTCAAGCATCATATATCGACAAAATTTCTCGCGCATGTAAAATGAGCGTTCCATCTGATACTTGCGCAGGATACGTCGCGTCAGAAAAACCATTTTCTCGTGACCAAATGTCTCCAATCACAATTAATGACACAACAAAAGCCATTTAGTCGGGCCAGGCTACAAAACATCTGCTTTCGGTCAACAACAATGTTGCCTCGGGCGGCGCTTTTTCGCCGAGCTTAAACGCTCGTCAAACAAAGAACTTTTCCGTAGCAACAATACAATTATTCAACCCGAGTATACCTTCGTTCGCAGTTCGGGTTTCGCGATTATAACATCACAGATAATTCGGCTCATTGAGGCGCCACTATCGAAACGACTTGCAAGCCCATATTAACACAATAACATCCCAATTATCGACGTATCGATTTAACGAAAATCCGAAAATAAGCGGCCACTTTGCAAAGCGAAGATTAATCTTCGGCGATGCATGCATTTCGTTGAATAATGTGCCGTAATTTACTAATTTTATGGCCGACTCGCCGACCTTCCGTGACCTTTGGCACGCAAAAAACCCGCGCCGATCGCTTTCCTTTCTTTTTATTCGCCTTTCCCCCCCACCATTTTCGACAGCGTTCGATATAAACTCATAGCGATGTATCTATTTAAAGCCACCGCTCGGAATCTATTTCCACTGGCGAACAGAGGATACCGCGCGTTCCAAAATAATAATTATTGATCAAAAGACGAAACAATGGACTGTTCGAGACAAAGCGGGTGACAAAAAAAAAAAAAAAAAAAAAAAAAAAAAAAAACCCCGAAAAAAAAGAAAACAAGAAAAAAAAAAAATTAACAAAACTATGCGGTGAACCGCCGCTTTCTAAAAAAAGTGGCAGGGCGCGCCACTACAAATAAAAAAAATGTGGCTGCAGCCCGATGTCTTTATAAATAATTTATTTCAGTCAATCGGTTATTTCGCTCTTTCTCATCTTTTTTTCTGCTGTTTCACTCATGCTTCCTTCTTTCGCCATGTCCTATTTTAGTTTCTCTCCTTACACTGCTCTTCTGCCTTTT
>JABFOV010000497.1:0-37390 GCA_022817685.1 Aradophagus sp. ZL-2020 | reverse complement strand
TCTTCGTACTAAGAATTATTTAACACAGCAAATAGTACTGTTGTGAATTGTCGATATTACAACTAATATTTGGATGTAACGGTCAAATATAAAATCAGATTCAGAAGGGCGATTTCTACAAATTATTTTTTTCTTGTTATTAAAACAAGGCGTTCTTGAATATAAGTTCACTATTTCAACGCAAGCTATTTATAACAGCTGTTGTGAATTCCGTAGTAGAGCTTTGTCCACCTAAGTCTTTCGTTAAAACTTTTCCTTCGCTCAAAACACGATTTAAAGCTTCTCTGATTTGTTCTGCGTAGCGACGAAGATTAACATGACGAAGTAATTTCACCGCACATAAAAGCATGGCAGTTGGATTAGCGACATTTTTTCCTACAGCTTCAGAGTAAGTGTGTCTCGCACCCTAAAACATTGCAATTAAATAATTTTATATTGCATTATTAGTGCTTTACAGAAGTATCAACAAGAGTGACCAAAACCAAAATATATCATATAATTATAAACATTATTCATAGAGTTTAAAATATTTATTAAAAGACATTAAAATTAATGTCGTTGAAATGACGCTCAAGTAAACGATAATAAAAAAAATTTTTTAAATTGTATAATGATGATATTTACCGGTTCGAAAACAACACATTCGGCACTGAAACTAGCGCCTGCTACGACACCAGCGCCACCTACTAAACCAGACGCCAGATTGTCCACGATGTTTCCATAAAGGTTTGGCATTACCATTACATCGAACTGATGGGGATTGGACACCATTTGCATTGTACAATTATCTACTATCATTGTTTCGAACTGAATCCTATGTTGAAAAATGTTTATATAATCTTTAATTAATAATTGAATTTAGTATTTAATTTATTTATTTAATTTAATTAAATTAATTTACCTAGGATACAATTGAGCGATTTCTTGACAAGACCTCAAAAACAGGCCATCGCCAAGTTTCATGATGTTGGCTTTGTGGACACAAGTGACCTTTTTACGATTGTACTTCACAGCATAATCAAATGCAAACTTTGCGATTCTTTGACTTTTGGCGGCAGTGACAATTTTCAGACACTCAACAACCCCTTTTACAGATTCATGCTCCAATGCAGAGTACTCTCCCTCGGTTTGCTCTCTGATAATGATACAATCAACATTTTGATGCCTTGATTTCACTCCAGGTAAAGACTTCACATGAACCACATTTGAATAAAGATCGAGGCTCTTTCGTAATTTCATATTTAATGTGGCTAGTTCGCCTGTGTGTGAGTGGTCAGGTGTAGCCAAAATTCCCTTGGGAAACAAAATAATCAATTTTCGGTCTTTAAAAAGATATTAGTTTAATAAGAAGAAAATTTTTGTATTACCTTTAAACATACTCGATTTCTGGCAATGCTGTTTGAAACTTGATCTAAAGGCGCGCTTAGAGTTGGATTAACTTCTGAAAGAAAATATGGTTCAAATTCTACTGGAACATTGGCAGCTTCGAATACTTTCTGCACAGATACTACTAATTCGGGACCAACGCCGTCGCCTGGGATTAAGGTGCATTTCACTTTGCCTTCTAATTCCACGACCTGTAATTTATTTAAGTTTTAATTGATAAATTTCTTTAAAATATCAACTGTTTATCATTAATTTCATTGCCACTTACATTTTCTTGAAGACATGACGAAGCATGGAAAGATCTTGCAATACCTTTCTGTGTCACCTGAAAATTCAATAAATAATCATTGTTACAGTAATTGTAAATTAATTTATCAAAAAGGCATTTCTCAATTTTATATAAAAGTATAATTACAATGGTAATATGTGATTTTGATTCAAGAGAAAAAGGTGATTTAATGCATGAATATCTTTAAATTGATAATTTTTTAAATGATTAAGATATCTTATTTCAGACATCCATTAAATTATGAAATCAGACACATATAAATTAAATTAATGGACGTATGAACAATATTTAATTACATCTTTGATTTATAGAAATTCAATAAATTCCAATCTCAAACGGCAAACATCATAAATTGTCATTGAATGACAAAACATACTTAAATAATTAAAAATAACTTGATCACAAGAATCCAATAATAATCTTCGCCCTTGCAAAACATCATCCTCCATTTGTAATTCTATACTGAATGTAAAGATTTATTATTGATATGGTATGATGGACTATTGAATTGATTAATGTAAAATAATGAAATGTATGTAGATAGCAGTAGTTTACCTGGCTAGAAAAAGTTTTGCAAATGTTTCTTACAAGCAGTGCCATTTTTGATGTGATAACACCGATTAGGTGAGATTCCGTTCCCTCGTTCCGCTCCGATATCTCACTGAACCACGATTCTTGAGTTCAGCAATTTGGCACGTGTGATGCGTGGGAGTCGATAAAACGTGGGAAAAGTTTGAATCGGTCGAAAACAATTTATTTGATTTTTTAATTCTTATTTTTTGTTTATGTTTACATGAGTTAGGTAAATTTTTATAAATATGTGAATCAAATATTATAATATTTAAATATGTTTATGCTACTGTATTCTTATATATGTCAAATTTAATTTTTTCAATCAAGTTGTAAAAAGTCAGATGAATATAGCAATCAAAAATATGTAATCAATATATGCTTCAAAAACTGTATTAATGGAAGGTAAAGCGCGTAAAAATTTATTAAATTTAATACAAAAAAAGGATTATATACCTTTTCACGTCAGTGCATTCCTTATTATCAATTACCTTTAATTAACCATTAACAGCTTTTCATTGAAAAAAGACGCACTTACATAAACTACAAAAAATTTACACAACAACAAAGTTCCACAAAGCACCATAATTCAAAACAATAACAAAACAACATGAAGTAATTCAAAGCAACAACAAAACACAAAACATCAATTTGAATGTTAATCTATCTTTGTTCCTCGCAATTTCCAAGCATGAGTGCGACAAGGACAAATGAACATTCTGCTTGCGACATGTTTAGAAGAACTACCAAGCCGCGCCATCTATTATCCCCGACCCCTAACTTCGCCCGTTTTTGTATCTCGCGCTTGACCGACACTAGCGCGATGCACGAAATTCCTTATCTCGCGGGGACGTTGACAAAAGTCGTTGGCGAAAAGGAGCGCGAACGAGTCCTCGACATCGGTGTCACCAGCTGAACGAAACATCCACCAGCCGTCCGATCAGCTGATGACGTAACAAAAGACTTCTAACCAGGCCCGCATCCGACGTCTCCCGCGCCGTCTCGCGCGCCATGGCGTAAAGTCGCCGCGCGACATCCTGAGCGAAAAACTGTACGAGCGATCTCTGCTGCTGAGGTGCGCGGTAAAAAGTGGACAGTTTTAGGTTCGGCCGACGAAATGAGCGTGGACGCTTACGGCCCGAGCAGCCAGTCGCTCACGTTTCTTGACATCGAGGAAACCGACCTCATCGGCGCCGACACGCAGGGCAGCGAGTTCGACTTCACGGACTTCACGCTCCCCTCGCCGAGCCAGACCCAGGCGTCGCAACATGTCAACCCGGGACAGTCCAATCCAACCGTTCAGGTATTATTCAGTGGATTACAATTGAAACCGATTGCCGAGCAGAGGGAATTATAGAAAAGACTTTGAAATCGGTTCTATACCCACGTCTTGGCTGGTTTTAATAGGCTTCGATCAGTTTTATAGGTTATCATTTTTGAAAATGGTTAACTATTTTTTATTACGATTGAAGCCGATTGCCAATCGAAGGACAATATTCAAGGGATTTTTCTATCAGTTTCTATACATTCATCAACTGATTCCAATGCTAATTCAAGCTTCATTAATTATACTGATCAAAAATGATTGAATCATCTTTTATTATGATTTAAATTGATGACCGATTGGAAAACGTGTATAACTAATCAATTATATATGTATGTATAATATTCTGGTAAAATTCATTAAATGTCATTCAATCTTAATCAATGTTATTCAAATAGTGTCATGTTTGGATATATAAAATGTTGACAATTGTGAACTGTATACCGTGCAATTCAAAAAGATTTTTTTTTCTAAGTAAATTTTGATATTAGGTTTTGATGTCCCAATCGGTTTTAACGAGTCCTGGTCAATTTAATATATTTTATCAACTGATAATAGATTGGTTCAAAATGATGAACGATTGAAACACATTGTCAACTGAATTTCTAAATTTTTTAAATATGTTTGATAATTTTTTTTTTTTGATGTTTTAATCGAAATTAATTAGTTTTAATAATATTTTCGACGTTATTGGCTTTGTCATACATTTACCACGCTCCAAAGAACGACGTTACGCAATTAACAACTCGACTCCAAAATATGCTCCGATTTCGCCACGATTGTCAACTACGTTTCAACGCGTTCGTAGCACGCGCCAATTTCTAACCTTGAAAGCACTCAGAAATTTGATATTTTCGTGCGAAATTCAGACTTCTAATTGAGTTCAATATACTTTGAAGATTAATTTTTTAACTTGGTTGGAAATGCGATAAGGGACTTTGGTTATGACAGATTTAATTTTTTAAAAACTGTTATGACAAACAATGATGATGAGCTATTTTTAGAGTAATTTAGCATGAATTGACAATTTATAGAAATTTGCGTTTAAATTTTTTTTATTGTGAAATTTAAAAATAGTTAAAATTGAATGATAAACTTTGGATGTATAAATTACTGATTGATAAAAATATATTATTATTTTATTCGTTGCATACATATATACATATAAATGTATAAATAATTAAACGAAATTCATCATTTGGAAATTATAGTAAAGAAATAAAGTTTAATTTCTATTTATTTTTTCTTTTTTTCATTTTCTAATAAACATGATTTCAGATCAATGGAACCAGCATCAACTCATCATTGGATCTTAAAATTTCTGGAGCTGTTCAAAGTTTGGCAGAACTACAATTTGAAGAAGAGGAGGAAGAGGCATTTTACAATCGCGATTTGCCAGAACATGCGTGCAAATACTGTGGAATACACGAGGCCTCTTGTGTGGTGATGTGTAATGTTTGTCGAAAATGGTTTTGCAATGGACGAGGAAACACATCCGGATCACATATTATAAATCATTTGGTTCGAGCTAAACACAAGGAAGTGACGCTCCATAGGTAATTTTTTAAATTGCTTTTTTGAATTATTATTCAATTATATAATCATTTATATAAAGATCATCATTGGTATAATAATTTAAGTAGTTACTTAACATTAGTATTTTTTTAAGTAAACAATTATCGCACTGATAGAATCTTAATAACAATATTTAATGCATGGAAAATAAACTAAGATAAACAGTTGAATAGATAATTTTGAATATAAAAAATTTAATGAATTTTTGACAGATTAGATTATTATTGTATTATATCAATTTATTCAATTTGGTAATCATTTACATGCATGAATATAATCATAATATAATAATTTATTAGTATTTACACCTTTTTTTCTGGAAAAAAAATACCAGTTTAACTTATTATTATATTATTATATTTTTTATACAGAGATGGCCCTCTTGGCGAAACAGTCTTGGAATGCTATTCCTGTGCTACTAGAAACGTCTTTGTTTTGGGATTCATTCCAGCCAAAGCAGATTCTGTGGTAGTGCTCTTATGTCGTCAACCTTGTGCAGCACAAAGCTCTTTGAAAGATATGAACTGGTAATTAATAATATCTTTGTAATTGAATAAAAACAAAACATGCAAATGAAATGCATATTTATACGAATTTTATAATGCACATGAAGTTTCCAGCGTTTATTGGTAAATGAAAAAAAAAACTTATAAACCCTGGGAACTTCTACTACTTCTTCTACTAAGAAATGCTACATTTTATCATCTAACTTAATTCAGAATAATTAACCAGAGTTAATTTTTAAAACAGGGATCAAGAGCAATGGAAGCCACTGATTGAAGATCGCAGTTTCTTAGCCTGGCTTGTTAAAATACCATCGGAGCAAGAACAGTTGAGAGCGAGACAAATATCAGCACAACAGATCAACAAACTTGAAGAACTGTGGCGCGATAACGTGGACGCGACTTTCCAAGACTTAGAAAAGCCGGGCGTTGACGAGGAACCGCAGCAAGTTTTGCTGCGTTACGAGGATGGATATCAGTACCAAAATATTTTTGGCCCTCTCGTCAAACTCGAGGCAGATTATGATAAGCGTCTAAAAGAATCACAAACTCAAGAGAATATCGAAGTTAGATGGGACGTTGGTCTAAACAAAAAGACAATCGCTTATTTCATGTTAGCGAAAACAGATGGCGATATGAAGTTAATGCATGGTGATGAATTGCGCTTGCGATATTTAGGCGAATTGCACAAACCATGGTCTGGAATCGGACATGTGATCAAAATTCCAGATAATTATGGAGAAGAAGTTGGCATTGAATTGAAGAACAATTCTGGCGCTCCCACAGACTGCATTAGCAATTTTGTGGTCGACTTCATTTGGAAAAGCACTAGCTTTGACCGGTAATTGTATATATTTTCTTTTTCATTTATCGATTTTTAATACAGTAGGATTCCGCCTAGCTAACCAAGTTTTTTTCGCCTAGCGGACGTCTTTCCTCTAATCATGTGTTTATATACACTTTGAAAATTATATTATATAAATGTTGCATTTATTTCATTATGCAATCGATAGAACAAAAATAATGAATTGAAAATTAATATTGTAATTTACTGAACGCTTTATGATTAATGTAATCTATAGTGTAAAATGTTCAATGTATAATCATTAATAATAATCATGTTGATTATTTCAGGATGCAGTTAGCTTTGCGCAAATTTGCAGTAGACGATACCTCAGTTTCAGCATATATCTATCACCGACTGTTAGGTCACGAAGTTGAAGAAGTGCTATTTCGATGTCATTTACCAAAACACTTCAGTGCACCGAATCTTCCAGATCTGAATCGCTCGCAAGTCTATGCAGTGAAACACGCGATTCAGCGTCCTCTATCTCTGATTCAAGGCCCACCAGGTACTGGCAA
The DNA here is from genome assembly GCA_022817685.1 of Aradophagus sp. ZL-2020. NCBI lineage: Eukaryota > Metazoa > Arthropoda > Insecta > Hymenoptera > Scelionidae > Aradophagus > Aradophagus sp. ZL-2020. The sequence continues at coordinate 30,381 of JABFOV010000497.1, read as the reverse complement.
AACTGTCACCAGCGCCACCATCGTTTACCAACTTGTAAAACAGAATGGAGGTCCAGTTTTGGTTTGCGCACCCTCCAACACCGCTGTCGATCAGCTCACAGAAAAAATACACAAATCCAACTTAAAAGTCGTGCGATTGTGTGCCAAGTCACGTGAAGCAATCGATTCTCCAGTCAGCTTTCTAGCATTACACAATCAGATCAAGAACATGGACACAAACAACGAATTGCAAAAATTACAGCAGCTAAAAGACGAAACGGGTGAATTGTCCAGCGTCGATGAAAAGCGTTATCGGATGTTGAAAAAAGCCGCCGAAAAAGAACTGCTTGAAGCTGCGGATGTTATTTGCTGTACTTGCGTGGGCGCCGGGGATCCACGTCTACATCGACTTAAGTTCCATTCGATTCTTATCGACGAAAGCATGCAAGCCACAGAACCAGAGTGCATGGTTCCTGTGGTTTTGGGAGCCAAACAGTTGATTCTTGTCGGTGATCATTGTCAGCTTGGACCTGTGGTGATGTGCAAAAAAGCTGCGCGCGCAGGACTTTCTCAGTCTTTGTTTGAACGACTTGTGGTCCTTGGAATAAGACCTTTCCGACTGGAAGTTCAGTATCGTATGCATCCGGACCTTTCAAGATTTCCATCCAACTTTTTCTATGAGGGTTCATTACAAAATGGCGTCTGTGCAGACGAACGGAAATTACTGAAAATCGACTTCCCTTGGCCTCAACCTGATAAACCAATGTTTTTTTATGTTACACAAGGTCAAGAGGAAATTGCTGGAAGTGGGACAAGTTATCTGAACCGGTAAGTGAAATGAAAATATAGATGAATGAATCATGCAGAATCTTAAAAATCTTTCAAAATATTTAAAATTGTAAGGAAAAGAGTGCAATTAAAAAAGTGATTAAAATTTTCTGAATCTTATAAATTACATATGTTTTTGAATACGAGATTATAATTCTATTGCAACTGTTCTATATTTTTTTACAATAAATTTTTTTTTTAATAGGACCGAAGCATCAAATGTTGAGAAGATTACCACACGATTTCTTAGATGTGGAGTGAAGCCAGAACAAATAGGGGTAATCACCCCATATGAAGGACAGAGAGCTTATCTCGTGCAATATATGCAGTATCAAGGATCATTGCATTCGAAATTATATCAGGAGATTGAAGTCGCAAGTGTCGACGCATTTCAAGGCAGAGAGAAGGACATTATAATTATGTCCTGTGTAAGATCAAATGAACATCAGGGAATCGGTAAATAATTTATACTCCTCTATCAGATATTTACAATTTTACAATCTAATATTACAAATCCAGGAAGGCATTAATGTATGATAATAATTGAAATGAATATATTGATTAAATTTTAAAAAATAGATATCATTTTGTACAAACATTTAGACTAAATCAATTTAACTCCAACTTTGATCATCAGGTTTCTTGAACGATCCAAGACGGTTGAACGTCGCTCTAACTCGAGCAAAGTACGGCATCATCATCGTCGGCAATCCAAAGGTCCTGTCGAAACAACCGCTCTGGAATCACCTGCTGAATTTCTATAAAGAGCAAAAAGTTTTAGTTGAAGGTCCACTGAACAATTTAAAAGAATCGATGATCCAGTTCGCGAAACCCAAGAAACTGATGAACGCAGCCAATCCAGGCTCGCACTTTATGTCAACCTCAATGTACGATGCTCGTGAGGCACTGATCCCAGGTTCAGTCTATGACCGCTCGCAAGTGAACGGCGCGCAGAGTCACAATCCATACTACCAAAGAAACGTGCCCCTAGACATTTTCAGTCGCACGCATGATACCATCAGTTATATAAGTCCAGAGCGTGCACAGGCTGCGATGAATAATGTACCAGTTCCTGTGGGTATGTTCATGAACATGGCCCATGTGCCGCCGCGCTTTTACAATCAACACCAACAGGCGCTGCAAGCGCGTCAGAATCAACGAAATCGTCGCGACATTATACAGACTAGCAAGCAGAAGCCAGGACCACGTTTTGGAAAACTCAGTCAAAATGAACCGAGCACGCAACCATACAGCCAGTCAGCCATGCCGCTCACTCAAGGCAACACCCAGGCCATGTCGCAACCTGGATTCAGTCTTTCGCAGCCAGGGCTGTCCCAGGCGGAGTTATCCCAGGACTCGTTTGCGGTCGGCGAGTTCCAGTCACAGATGGATGGACTCCTCTCACAGGATTCAACTTATCAGGTGCGGATTGTACAAATACTACTTTGAGTAAAAGAAAGGGTTGGGCTTTTAAAAGCTTTAATAATTGGAGCTTGATGAGAGAGCGAAATGAAATAAAAATACTGCATTGATTTTTAAATCTACCAACGTTTTTAATATCAAAAGCAGATTTATGAATCAAACATAGGCAAAACATTTAAATATTTTAATTATATGAGTTCCTTTGGATTTGTATGATAAATTATTCACAGGAAGACAGGCTTTTTGCTATTACAAATTAAATTGTTTAGAGAAAAGAAAATATCTATACTATAATAGTGGAATATAAATATATTGTTGTAAAAAAGAGGAAAAAACTTTATATTGATAATTCAGGAAAAAATACAGTTGAGTGCGATTTATTAGTTCCTACTGTTTTATTAATTGGAACGAGTACATGATATGAAGATGTTTCATTTTTTTAAAAGAATTAGCTTTTCTATTTTTGATGTATAGATAAACATTTATACATACCTTTTTTAACATTTGAGTTTATCTAAATATAATATTATTTTTCTTTGCTTAAAATTTTGTTATCACTATTTGTTTAGCATATAGTATAACATAAGTGAGACAGTAATCTTTGTTGTCTTCTTTTTAGATATTCAAAACGTATTGAGAATGGTTGTGAAGATGTATAATGAAGAAAATAAGAAGTTTTAAAGGAATTATATGGAAAACATATAATCTGGATATGTCAAATTTGAGTTTATCATAAAATTCGGTTTATTGCAGTGTAAGAATAATGACATAAAAAGTTAAGGTAATTTAAACAATGTTATAGAAACGGATGAAAATAATTTGAAGTTTAGGGTTGAAGTAAAAAGATTCACAGTGAGTTTCTTTTATAGAAATGTTGAAACAGTTTAGCTGAAGAAGACAATTGTCTACTTAATGTTGTCTTAATAACTAAAATTTTTTTATTACTATTGTATTTTTTTTTAACTTAATCAATTTTGGTTTTGGGTCCTACACCTTTTCATTTCATCAAAAGTAATGAACAGATGGCGCTGAAAACCCATTTGTCGAACGTGTTCTCAACGCTATCTCTGCTTCCCTGTCAAAAAATTCATATAAATTCTATACAAGAATTTGACACAGGAACTACGTGTCAATATATATAATTACATACATAGTTTTAATCCCAAATAGTTTTTTATGTCGGTTCCTATGTCGAATATCTATACAGATCCTACATAGAAAACTTTCAAAAAAGTGGCAAAGTGTGATACCCCTGGTTTTAACTTTTTAAAGTAATGAAATCATGCATTTTTTTAATAAGAGAAATATTAAATGTGTATTTCCAGGGCGATCGTTCAAGTTTTTACCAGTCAGGACAATCCCAACCAGGAGGCCAATTTTCACAACCTTACTGAGCTGATGGCATACGGCTGAGTAACGCATTGGCCATGCAGTGTCGCGGGAGCGACTGAAGGCTCGTTCGAACCGACTCACCATTGACCAACAATCAACAGACTCACTAACTGCGCAAACGGTAAAGTGACTCGACGATCGTATAGGGCTTTGCAAGGCATGAGGGATCGTTGAGAGTGGTACGCATTGCGAGTTGAGCAGGCGGGACAGGTTGATCCGACGGAGCAGCGACTGGAACGTTGCAATTGGAATGAAGCATGCGGAGGATGATGGGAGAACGGTGACAGGACCGTTGAAACGGTAGCTCATTGGGCAACGACTTCGTCAATATGACCGGCTGAATCGGACATATAGCAGGGCGGAGGGCAAGATTTGAATTCGGGCAGATCGTGATAACTAGATGGAATGACAGGAATGTGGAACACCTTTTCGTTGCGCATTTTCTACGGAGATGAGAGTTATTGATTTTAATTTTTTTGTTTCTTTATACGTGTATTCTTTCCACCTTGATTTTAGTAACTTGTACCTTTTTTTTCTTCTTTTTTTTTTTACTTTTTAAAATTACTTTTTCGTGGGTAGAAGTTCTTTTAACTCGTACTCGATACTTATCAGACGAAGAGGATGTTTGCTGAATTGTACGAAAATCATAAAAATCACGAGATTTACTTCGTCGCTCATTGAATTTTGAATATTGTACGATTACTTCAAGGGATGTGTATTGAAGTATGAAATGCAGTCAAGGGTAGATTAGGTAGAGACTGCAGTTCCTTTGACAAAGCATCACCTGACAAGTGGGTACTAAATTCTAAATTTTATTATAAAAATTGCAACGTTGAGCGAAAAACAATTCAGGTTTACTGCCGGAGGAAATTTATGTGGATGTATTGTTATGATGTGATTAAGAAGACGCATGTAAACGTTTTTGTACGAGCTGTTTGAGTTTGAGTAATTTGGCAGCACTGCTTACCTGCACTTTTAACAGTGTCTTTCTTTTTCTTTGTTTTTTGATTTATAAAAAAGTGTATCACATAATTATACATTTGAACGTTAAATACATTGAAAATTATTATTTCAAATAAATATAAATTTACAGTCTACTGTTGAGAAGCTAGATTATTTATGTCCTTGAACCTGTCCTTTTAACAAATTTTTATTTTACCATCCTGCAGGAAAATTATCTATGAAAATTCTATTATATAATTTTGCATTAAAATAAGCTGCTGGTTACTGTTCAATGATTAAATCTAAAAGTATTATTACAAAAAATACTAGTGTTATAAGAAAAAATAAATAAAGGCTTGAAGAATCGCTTTAAATAATTTTGATAAACAAATATCTAGTTTTTTTATTCTTATCCACGTTATATTTTATGATATTTCTATTTAGCATTTAAGAAAAATATAATTTTCTTACTAAACATTCTATAATGTGTTAGACAAGAACAGATTTTAGGGAATATATTCTCTAAATGCCAAGCGTTGCCAACCGTTTTAATTCTCACATGGTATTCATCTCACTCACTCATAATACTGTCATATATAAATCTCTCACTCTAAATCATTGAACATGAACTATGAAAGAATCATTGCAATTAAACATGCAGACAGTGGCGCCACTACAGACACGTACCTCGAAACACGAATATCTTAAGAACACTCTAGTTCCAATTGAAGCCTTTCACAGTCTTTTCGCGTAGGAAACAACATGGGTATGTACACAAATTTTATACGAAAACATTAATTTTAATCAGCCACAATCCCATTCATACCTCATTTCGCGTGAAAAATAATATTCGCGAACGAATTGTCATAAATCGCGGCGCGAATTTTCGCCCATATTTTTTCTCAACTTTCAACTCTCTCAGAAATCGTCGGTCTTAAAATATGTTTGAGGTTAACTTTTCCGGAGCAGTATTGTTCGGATTCAACGTCTCCGAGTGCGGAAAATTATTTCTTTATATTCATTAATTATTGTCCATTGTTAAAACAATGGGAAAACTCTTTTGTTGTCATTATTATGTTTCATTTTTTGTTTGTGGAATTTTTCGTGACTGTGTGTGTATTCAAAAACCAGTGTAATTGAAAATTGAAAATAAAACATGTTTGAAAAATTTATAAAGCTTTTTTTTATAAAGATTATTTAAAATTTTATTTTTGATACATCTTTTATTTGAAAAAAAATTGGTTCAAAAAATCAATAAACAATGTATAGAGACATTGTGATTGTTTTGTGATAAGTGAACAGATTGAAATGATTGAATTGAATTGAAATAACTGTGAATTAATCAGGTATCTCGCGAGATAACTGGCACAAGAGGCGTGCCACTGGTGGCAAACGCAAGCCGCTTCGCAAGAAGAGGAAGTTTGAATTGGGACGCCCTGCAGCGAATACAAAGTTGGGAGCGCAACGCATCCATACCGTAAGTTTTCACAATTTATATCTTTGTTAATTAATAATTATATTTTGTTTATATTCATTTTTAAAGTTTCTGTTCCATTATATTTTATTTGAATTATGTTTTTCAGTAATATTAAAGAAAATCAATACAAAATTAAAAGAATAAACATAAAAAGATCAATAAAAACAAAGATGATGATCCTTACCTACTCTGACAGCCATGTTGAGAATCCCACAGCGCACTGAAAACAATTAAAATAAAAAAAAATAACGAAATTGACCTTGCTGGTGAATTGATTTATTAAATCAAGTTTTCTTTCTTCACTTTGTAAAAATTAGGTTCGTACCCGAGGAGGTAACAAAAAATACCGAGCACTCCGTTTGGACTCTGGGAATTTCGCCTGGGCTTCAGAAGGAAGCACACGCAAAACTCGCATCATCGACGTTGTTTATAACGCGTCAAACAACGAGTTGGTAAGAACCAAGACTTTGGTGAAGAACGCCATTGTTACCATCGATGCTACGCCTTTTAGACAGTGGTACGAATCACATTACACCTTGCCTCTTGGTCGCAAACGTGGTGCCAAATTGGTAAGTCTTCCAAGCATTTTTTTCTAGAAGAAATAATATTTAATTAACAAATTCTGAGCAAATAATTGTATATTAATTATAATAAATATTTATTAATGACAACATATGATACTGTATTTTTATTTATATTCATTTATATTATGATAATAATATATATTATTTTTTCAGACCGAAGCTGAAGAAGAAGTTCTGAACAAAAAGCGTTCCAAAAAATGTGAAGCAAAATACAAGGCCAGGCAACGTTTTGCCAAAGTTGAACAAGGACTGGAAGATCAGTTTGCAACAGGCCGTATTCTTGGTAAGATTTCATTTCGAACGTATAAAGTCTCAATCAATTATTTCTAATCAATTAAAAACTAGAATTTTTTTTTGTTTATAAGAAGCAAAATGTAATTACACTTCCTTTAAAAAGTGTTTCATTTTTCTGGTGGAGTAAAGATCCTCTTTACTCCTACTTTTTTAAAGAAGCCAAACTTTTTTTCTGGTTTTTTAAACATAAAACATCGCATATATTCTAGAATTAAATTTTTTTGTACACCTTAATGCACAATTCATATGTTTTTTAAAGCTTTAAAAAGAGATCAAAAAAGATATTTTTAAACATACAAAAAGATGTTTAAATAATATATTATTCTATTTTATAGCTTGCATCGCTAGTCGTCCAGGACAATGTGGTAGAGCGGACGGCTACCTTTTGGAGGGCAAAGAACTTGAATTTTACATGAGAAAGATTAAGAGCAAAAAGGCTAAATAATAAATTTGTACACTGATTAATAGAAACGTCTATTTTTATTTTCATACCCAGCCAAATAATAATTTCTTTTATCCTTTCAAACTTCGACTTATTCAAATATTATTAAGTAAACCTTAACGAACAATTGAAATTTATGTAATTATTTAAGTGCACGCAAAATAAATTAAAAACTATGTTCAACTTTGATGGAATTTAATTTTACCATAAAATTTAATTTTAATTTCTCCATTTCATAATTAATTTTATCTCGTTAAATATAAATAGTATAATATTAATTTAGTAATTGATGCGTTAGGATTGATTTAGTGAAATATATTTGCAGATTGTAAAATATAAGGCTTTTAAAGATGGAAAATAAGAACGAAGTTAAAGCCAAGGATACTGAACCAGGGGCAAGTAGACATGGAAACTTCATTAATTATTACCAATTTCATTCGGCGAATGAACGTGTGCAACAACTTCCACGAGGTATTTGGCATTCGCTGAACGGTGACAAAAAATATGTTGTCCTTGATGTTGGATGTAACTCTGGGGTAAATAGTTTGAAAAGATAATAATAAGATTTGAAAAAATTTAATTCTTTGCTTTTTTAATGTCTATATTTTTATTTAATTTTTTAATCAATTGATAGAAAAAGTATAATTTTATTTTATTTTATTATTATAAATATAAATGCAAAGGAAAAAGACAAAAAATTGAGAATATTTAATTCCAAAGTACATATTTTATGTTTCCTTTTCAGGATTTGACATTTTTATTATACAATTTTTTATTATCAGAACAAAAACAGAATCAAAAAGTATACATGATGGGAATTGATTTGGATCCGATTTTGATCCAACGATCGAACGAACAAAATCGACATCCTCAGAATATAACGTTTCAGTGTCTCGACTTTTTTTCGCAAAATCGTGATGAAATACTGAAACATTATTTAAATTCGCACAAAAGAATGCGGTTTGACGTAGTTTTTGCATTTTCAATCACAATGTGGATACATTTGAATCATGGTGATTCTGGACTGGAACAATTTTTGAAAGCCATCTGTCAAATTAGCGACATGGTCGTGATTGAGCCGCAACTTTGGAAGTGTTACAGAAATGCGTCGAGGAGGTTGCGACGAGCGAAACAGGATGATTTTCCTTATTTAAAAACATTGAATTTAAAAGGGAATATCGAAGAACATATTGAAAGAATTTTATATAATGATTGCGGCTTTCGTAAAGTTTCAATCAGCGAGGTCAATGATTGGCAGAGGAAATTATTAATTTACAAAAGAAATTGAAATAAGAAAATGCTTGCTTTTTTTGAAATATCTTTATATTTTGTATGGGATATTTTAATTAATAAGTCTATTTGTGTTTAATAACTTTTTTTGTCCATTAAATTTTGTACATGTATGAAATAATTGCAAAGACTATATATTCAAAGTGTACAACAAATTTTTATATAATTATAAATATTTTAAAATACGTACGAAAACCCAATTTTATTCTTTGGAAAATGCATACGTACAAATCCGATGTAAAATATTAACTTATTTTGTAGTTCATTCAAGTTTGAGCCAAATTTAAAAACTCGCATAGGAATTTTCTCGTTAGCTTTGTTAGATACTGATGAATTATTGAAATGATATTAACAAGTAAATTGATGAATAAATAAAAGCATTTGATATAAAATTAACAAAAAACAAAACTGACGTCGGAAGAAAATTGTCTATCAATATGAAAAACGTATTTATTAATTCTTTTTAAAAACATATATGAAATTTTTCATATATATATATATATATATGAATGCATACTTTTTTAATTTAATTAAATTGTTTGACGTTGTGAATAACCAAAAGCCCTACGCCAATTCGTTAAGCTAAAAATTATTACAAAACCATGCGTACGAAAGATTGGTTTATTCAGTTTAACCGCTCGTGAAACGCAAAACAGTTCAAGAGTACGCGCCAGTAGTACGAAGACTAGCTATACAACATTACTTCCTCTTCTTATTACAATACCGTTATAATACTATAAATTATATTTATATACATTTATTAACATACGAAGACGTTATTTCAAGGTCCAGAGTGTCTAACTACATAAAGAGAAAAAATCTTACCAGATAAATATAGTTAAGATGAAATGGCAAAACTTATCTTTTTCTCCTGAGAATACTCTAGGAAAAAGACTTGCCAACAAAAGTCAGCATTTTTGTAAGGCAAAAAACTGATTGAAATCATTACCATATCATCAAAGATGATCTGCTTTATGAAATTCATTTCAATTTATTCGAGTCAATCTAGTATTTGCATTGCAATTCCACTTTTACAAGTATGAAATTTACACGGATAGTATAAAATATCTGTCAAAACGCACTAGAATCAATGTCACCGAGATGGCGTTCGATCAACTTTCCTAGAGTATATCATCAAACGTTATTTAGTATAATAAATTCATTTCAATTGGATATCAAATGTATATTTAATTTAATATATGTATGTACTAATCACAATCTATAAAAAATCTAAATAAGACCTCAAAATGACGGTTTCATATAACATGTCCTCATAACTTTTTCAACGTCTCAGTTATAGTTTGACTTAATGTTAAAACCGCAAAACAACGGTTTCGCGAAAATGCATATGTATATACGTGCGCACACAATTAAACGTACATACATACACATTTGTCAGTCAGATGCTCGTTACGCACATCTTCTTAAGGCAATATTGTGATCCGGCGATCGACGACCGCAAATTATTTCTTTAATCATGATTACTATTTGTTTCGTCAACTAATCCGTTTCGTTCGAACTTAAATTTGAGAAATCAACGACTTAACATCTGTAAAGAATCGGTCGTACAATAATGTTTGGCTTCAATTTTACGTACACGTTCCATGTAATTTTAAGTCAATCATAAAACGCACCGATATGTGTCTTTGGATTGTTTAGTTAATTTCAACTGCCTCTCGTTTTCTCTTTCATCCCTTGTATTTTCGACTCGAATTTTCTTATTGATCAATCGGTCATTGATACGCTACGCTTATGAAAAATACGTCTCTTTCAACGCCGAATATTGTCGAGGTGAACATTTTTAAACTTGAGTGTGCTTCGTATTTACAAGATGTACAATGCCGGGAGAACAGACGAGAATAATGAAAAATAACATTGAGCTCGATTTCGTCGCTAATCACACATCGTTTGTCAACTATGTAGAAATATATCATCATTTCATATCGCAGTGCGTTATCAAAAATAATTATCAATTACAATTAATCGCCGTTTAGTGTGAGTTGAGTGTTAATTAAGTGTTTTACATGTGCCCTTGTGTCTGCTGAGTGAGAATGATATATTTGGCTTTGCTATACAATCTTCTCTTCTCTTTTTTTGCTTTTTTTTTTTTTTTTTTATAATATAATATACAATAAATTACAATTATGCAGACGGAAAAGTTGTTCGTGCAACCGTAGCATGAAATATTTTTCCTTACATCATCTAAATTCAATGCCGCGAAATCAAGCAATAAACATGCGTTAGAAAACCATATTGTACTATATACATATTGCACTTATTTCATTTTGTAATCAATTGAATTGTAAAAAAGTTGTAAAAATGAAAATAGTTGTAGCGCCATCTACAACTTAGGTGGGTCGAAGAACTAAGGACGTAATCCAGCTTTAAAAGCGATGCTCATTTGGAAGAAAATAACTGCACATAGGCTCTCTCTGTCTTATTTTAATGACGCTTGCACAAACATATTGTATTCAATATGTATATTTAAATTTACTTGAAATATTATATTGTAAAACAATAATTCCATTTTTAATTTATTGAACAATTATTTTATTTAAAATGACCAAAAAACGTGTGATATGTCATTTGGAATCAAGCGGCATTAGACAATGATAGAAGAGGCCTTTTTGCAGCGTTCTCTCTTTGAACTGCTATGCCAAATTACTTGTAGTAGTTTCAGTACTGACGTTCATTTTGGTACCACTAAATTGGCTATTGAATTATAGTCATTAAAAAAAGAAACAACAATTATTTGTAGTAACAGGCTATAAATTACGTAATGTCTATTTTTTATTACATGCAACGAGTTCTTTAAAATATTTTAGTAGCCTCAATTACAAAATAATTCTATCGGGCTAACAAGATACATACTATTTTTTGCAATATGGTTTTCTTAATGCATTTCAAAAATTGACGCAGAAAAAGATTATGGAAAATTACTATTTTTGACAATAAAATGTTGATATACTTTAAAAAAAAGAAATAGTAATAACTCGTTCTATTAATTTTTGCAAACGTAATTCTAAGCATTTTTTTACTTTCAGATAGAATGAGCAAATGCTTTGTTCAATATGAAAAGTATATCAACGTTTTCCTGACAAAGTTGGGAATTTTTGTTACTTCAATTTCCCCGCCTAGTAATACATGACATTTCAATATAATATTTAAATCTGTTGTTGCTTGATTTTCATTCACGTGCACTACTTACGATTCCATAATTACGCTTAAATTTATTAGAGTGGTCAAATTTTTTGAATGACCAATGATTGCAAAATTTTTTTACATCATAATGAATCAAATTTAAATGTTTATACCTTAACATATGCTGAACTGATCAGACTCATGACTCAGGGGATAATTTTTTAAGTCTTGATGAACGAGAAATGGTCAGGAGGAACTGATTTTAATATACTGATACGCGCATGCGAAGCAAAAATTATTGAAACATAGCTTAACGACTTAAATCACAATCTCCTGATTTTTGTCATGTATAAATTGAAATTATTTTAGAACTCAGTCTGAAATACAACCTCTCCTATGTGACAACCCTAACACATATATTGGAGTTGTTATTGGAGTGGGTCACAAAATTTTAATCGACATGTTAATTCTACAAGTGCAGTTTTCAATAAAAAAACATGTTTAGTCAATTTGTTTTTTATAATATATATAGAGGACGCGCGAATATAATTTTTCTATTTCCTTTTTTAGTCAAAATCATTTATTTAAAAATACGTAGCTTAGAAATCGATAATTTTTTAATATATTATTGCATGTTCTAATTCGCACGATCGTCTAATTTTAATTTTGAACTGCTATTATTTTGCTTATTGTAAACATGGAGATTTGTAACAAAATAAGTCAGTCAAGTTGTGACTTATAGATTAAAAATTATATAATTTTTTTTTTAAATGAATATTATGTTCAAGTAAAGAGGGAGTCAAAAAGTGTTTGACGATAACTGGGATTCATCTAGTTTGTTTAGCCCACTCTAATATACATATATGAATGACTGTTTGCATGTATGTATAAATATATACATGATAATGTACATTACAATTACTTTTTGTGTATGCTTACACAGATGGCAAATGGATTTTTCAGACAAATGTGGTTACTTTAAGTTTAACTTTTGACTTTTAAGTTATTGATAGTTATGTATATATGTGACACTAAATAAAAGAATTAAATGTATTCACAGTGAAAAAAAAAGATTTCTTTTAAATAATGTGTATTGTACTAATCAATATCAATATTATCGAATATAAAATTTTATATAAAAAATTAAATTATATATGATAAAATATCGATGAATTAATAAATATTAAAACAATCATGTTTTTTTAGTGCAAACAAAAAGGCATCTAAAAGCTACAGATTTGTAGAAAAATTTAATGAAAAAGTCAATGAAAAATATGTCTACCATAATATTAAGACGTATCATCGGTAAACTTAATTTGAAATTATCATCCAAGTAGCAGTAAATGCATTGACTTGTCACTAATTTCGTTGAAACCAACAACAAAAGTTTGGTCTTATAAAATCAGGCCATAATAATCAAATATATTTCAATTCCTCTATCTAAAACGGTACTTTTTTAGTATATTATATATATATATATATATATATATATATATATACTCTGATTGTATATAATATACGTTGATCCTCTTATATAAATAAAAATAAATTATTTAAACATCATTCAAACTTCTAGTTGTCATCAATTGTTTTGCGTGCATCAACAATTTTTCTTACAATAATCACGTCCATTCAATGTTTTACGGTAATTTTTTAAGATCGCTAATATTTTTTATACAAAACAATAAAAGGCGAACTGTTTAAGTGAGATTACTTCGAAGGTATCAAACTCAAGCATTTCAATTACGGGAACACAGCTTTAGATGGCACTGTAATAGCTAATACTTTCGCAGTAACAACTGCAGCGCCACTAAACTAAAACGCTCAATTTTGATACCTCTGATTAACCTGTAATAAAAAAATGTTCGATAACTTCAATAAGAAAAATTGTACAAAACAAGTGTCAAAAACAGAAAGCTATACCTCGACACCAAGGTCGCGCACACCCTGCTCCGCGATCGGCACGAATTTGTCGTCAATTTTGACAAGAAGAATGACTTTATCGACGTGCGACCGGCGATTCGGATCGCGGTGGTTTGGTAGCCAGCGATGCACCACGCAACCCTCCATACCACGCTCTGGAACCCAATGCTGCCAGCCAGAGCGACCGCCTTGCTGGCGCATTTTCTCGTCTGGCCAAATGACGTCGATTCTTCGACCTAGATTAATCGCATCGTACACGTAGTTTGGATCGACGATCTGCAAGCATGTTTTTATTTTACATCTACCTCAAAGATTTACAAAACTAGTTGGAACATAATAATTCAAGTTTAGTTAGCAAATAAAAAATTAAAATGCGATGCTTCAACTTACTCGAACTCTTTGCAACACATCTTCTTTTTCTACTTTTGTAGTAGTGAAGCTAGTTTCACTCTTAGATTCACTTTTCATGTCACTGTTGCTTAGCAGACCAGCCAGACTGGCCAAAGTCGAACTGGTAGGTTTGCCAACAGATGCCAACGATCCCCGATTTCCACCAAGAGAACCAGTATTAGCAGGTCCCAAAGAGCCTCTTCCAGCAGAGCCACCTATCTGGCAGCCTGAATCCATCGACTGCGAGGCTGATGTGTTGTGACCCGATTGACTATAGCCTGCGAAACAAATTAATGTTCACATATATAAATGATGAATACCATTTTCAAAGTATATTTCATCATTTTATAAATACACATTTTCTTAAACTCACCCGAATGAATATTGTACATGGGCATTGCATAAACGTTTTCATTACCAAATCCTCCGTCGTCTTGCGATCCTGTACCACCTGAGGAGCAGCCTTGACCACATCGTCTGCGAATTCTACAAAACAAAGCAAAATCGTCGTAACTCGAATAAAATTGTGAAACCAAATTTGTGTAATAAGAAAGAAAAAGTGTATGTGAAATTTCAAATCCTTTGAGACATGGTTTTTTACACCATATATATTTTAAAACAGGGTAAAAGCATAACACCAATCAAAGAAAAGCCGAAAATAAAATTGGTGTGGAGGCGAAACAAATAAACAATTTCATAAAACTATTCATTGGAAATTTACCTCTTACTAATGCGTAATCTAAACAAAGAATATATTTCTTGACTCAATCGGCAGATTACTCGTCCGCAAAATGTGATTGTATCTTCGCCCAAGGTTGAGCGCGACCAAACAATTAATGAAAAATAATCAACCAAAAATTAATTAAAATAATCACTAAAAACGACAATGCGAAGTATGATTTCACCAAAATTTGAATTACAGGAAATGTATTTTGCAATTGATCAAGTATTAAGTTCTCAAATCATTGACAATGACTTACAATTTCAACTAATTATATACGTTTTATCATCATTGCACAAATCAAATAGGATTCAATGAAGATAATATAACAGAAAATGTAATGGATATTTTTGTAATAGTACCTTCTCCAAAGATTTAGGATGGTCATTTTGATGGTTCCGAGACTAAGAGAACCACCGACGATCGAACACAGTTGCTCGTTCGTTTCAGCATAACTTGTTGTAAGTGGCGAGACATAAATGGGATAGCCGATTGGCTGGTCGCAGGAACTGTTGATGATGTTACGTAGCGCTTGTTTTGCGTTTTGAATGGAACCACGTTCGGGGTTGCGATTGCGCAAATAAACAAGCTCCTGTTGCTGACCGGCCCAAAGACCTCGCACGCACTCCCGGTTCATTTTGATAACACGAAAACTGAGAAATCTTTTGTTCAGCATTATCACTTTATATTCGTCTATGCCGTCGTCTAAAACGTGTCTAAAAAAATGAATAACGATTTACCGATGAGATTCGAATTATGATTGAATAAATAAATTACTGTATTTTCAAATACAGTATTCGATGCTTTTATTTTTAATCACCTAAGAGCTAAAAGACTAGGTGCACCACTGAGGACGGCGTTTCTCCAAAGTGGATCAGCTTCGTGACTGATGACTAAGTTTTGATCGTGATTGTCAATCGCTTCGTACAGAGTGTTTGCTTCCTCGTATTGCTCCGGCATCATAAAATGATCCTGGTGCAGTTTGAGTGCCATGCGCACGCCCTTTGCAACGACACTGCGTAACAGATCGACGTCATGCAACACCCACTCATCGCGTATTGATGTTATACGAAAATCACCTAAAATGGAATATGGGTATTTCGTTTTAGATACAGAAAAAAAATTGTTTATGAATAACTAAATATTAACGTAATTACATAATAATTATTAATATACATATTTTTTATTTTTCAACAAAAGGTAAAGTAGTCAATTTGAAGAAAGGTAGGGAAAAATTATTATTTCATGGACTTACCTTTAAATAACGCGTGTAATCCATACAAAAAAAATTCAACATTAGATACAGTATTATGTGAGGCAGCGCCAAGAACACGTCTTCCTAAAAGGCTTAGGGCGAAGCAGAGTGAAACAAGGCACGAATCTCGTGATCTTTCAGTAATCTAAAGAAAAAAGTAAATATTATTCGAGTATAATTAATATATATTGCATTTTTAATGATGCTAGCACTATGATGCTACTCAAATTCTTTTGAATTTGAGTTTGAAGTGTCAATTTGTGGATAAAAAAAGGTTTGGAAATTCATGTTCATTAAAAGAAGTACCTCCTGTTTGGCTGCACAAAACTGTATCCACTCTAAGTAAACGCTGCAGAAGCTATTCCTGGTGATTCCACTCGCGTGGAAATCATAATCCTCGTCAATGATGACATTAAAAGTCGGGTCCAAGTCCACAAAATTCTTTTTCACCGTCGATTCTAAGGCCTTCGTGATCTCAGTGTTTTCCAACCACTGTTCGAGCTTTGGAGATTTCATGACGTAGAAGATTATGCTTTTGACGTAGTAAGTGACAAGTACTTTACGGAAATCGAACACTTGGAGCATCGAACCCGCGGAGTTATCGGATATCGAGTAGCCTTCCAGAACATATTTAGAACTAGCTACTTCCCAGGCGAGCCATCGCTGGCTAAACGCCGCGTTAACGCTTAACACGTTTGACGATATGTGACCCATTTCACAGCAGCAACAGTTGCTATTATCTTCAACGCCTTCTGATATAGCTTCAACCTTCATTTTGTAATAAAAGTATCAAATTATATATCAGAACTTAAAAAACAAAATTAAAGAATGCAGCTAGTATTATAATTTATTTCATAATTTTGATTCTTCACCATTATATATTATAAACAGTTTTGAAGTTTAAACAATTTAAATAAGTTAAAAATTTTGCAACTTGAAAAAAATGTACCTCTCTTTGCTGGCAGTAAGTTCCTCTGAACTCCAAACCCCTCAACTGAAAGGTTACCAATCCATTTCCCAATTGAATCACATGGACCAAGCAGTTAAGATAATCCGATGCCAATAAAAAACAGTCACCCTGTTCAACGTTCCCCCAACGGCCTAATGCTAAATCTCCATATAAACTGTGTTGTAGTGATCTGTAAGGAAGTAAAAATTAAAATTATTGCTATAAATTGATGTTACACCTAGTATTTTATTTTTAATTAAATTTTGCTTAACCTAGTAAGTTGCTCGTAAAAAATGGAATTCAGATTGTTGTCATCCGCTCCTAAATTTCTCTCTAAATGGGAAGACATTCTTGTGTTCGAGTGGTCCACTCGCCGGGTTTTGTAATCCCTCTCCCAAAATTTGACTGGTCGGACGTAGGATGAGATAAAAATGGCGCTTCCCAGCAGTGGATTCAGTGGTGTACTTAAAATGGCAGAAATCCCAGCCTGAAGGAACAGCATGGCTGAATGAGGAACTGAAAATGGTTGAGCGAAGGCGTGGAAGGCGCTGCCCCAAGTGATTTGCCAGGGAGCGATGTAAGTGACGATGAATCGGATTTTTAGTAGAAGTTCATATATCTTTGCAAATGCGATTCCCATGACGAAATAGTCCATCAGAAAGGTTTCACTTAAGTCGGCGTAATCCATCCGAAAGAATAGCACGGTAAATGCAACAACGAGATACCTTCAAGGATGGAAAGAATTTAATTATTAACTTTATAGAATTTATTATTAAATGAAGCTAGAAAATCATATTGTATTATACTAATTGTATTTATTTCTTGTTGTTATCGATAGAATATAAACTGTAATTTGAAAATTTATATTGTAATTTAAAATCTGCTTCTGGATTGAAGTACCTTGTAGAAGGATCAGAATATGACGATCGTAGAGCCTTAAGTCCACAAATAACGACAATGAGCGACCCAATACTTGCTCCAAATCTGTCAACAATTTTAGCAGAGCATTCAGTGAGTGCTCCAAGGAAGACCAGTGGATAAAGAATGTTTCTTTCAACGAAGCACAGGCAGACGTACACTTTCTCGAACCACATGATTCGCACGGGTTCGTGAACTTCAAATTTCGCAAATTCAAACGACCGAAGCACGGGTCTAGCGAGACACAGCCAAGGCAGCTGTTTCCGCAACTGAGGCAGAATGTAGTGGAGCAAAAATCCGAGACAGCCGCAAATGCTCCACAGTACCGGGTTGAGCTCAGGTTGCAGCGCAGTGAACACAGTTGAAGAATGGATGGCAAAGGAAAGTACGCCGATGACTGCGCAGATAATAATGTCGTTTTTTAACCGCGCATTTACAGTGGCACGTAGTTTTTGGGGCAACGGATCCACTAATTCAGAGTCGGATATCTGTAAAAATTAAGTATTTTGATTAAATGTCGATTATAAAAGGTGTTAAACAAGTTCTTTTTATTCAGTAATTTTAAATTTATCACCAACCTGCTCCCCCACAACAATCTCCACTTCCTTTTTCCTACAATTAGTCTTCACTTTGCTTTCTTTCGGCTGAGTAACCACACTTTCTTTAACATCGTTTCCATCTATAATATTAGCTTCCTTTTCCTCCATGTAAATTTCCGGTGACCACAAATTCGTTTTCACAATATCCCAGATGACGGTCGGGTCGGACGACGACCTACTTAAGTGGTAAGAAATAGCGACCAACAAGCCACAGAATATAGAAAAGAGTATGTGCTGCGAGGATTTGCTCTCAGTGAGCGCGCCATATGCGAAGCCATATAAAATTACCACAGTGACAATACTTCTGAGGAGGCAGTAAATCGAAGACACAAGACTGGTTGTGGCGTTGCCGCCAAAAACATGAATATCTATGTGCTCGAATAAATACATGAGAAAAGTGTTAATTTGAGGAAACAGTCCTAAAGAGAAAACAATGGGGAAACATAATAGGAATATCAAAAGGATGTTCCTAGACTGAAGAACGATCTCACGGTCAGCGACTTTCAGGCCATAAACTCGGAATTCGGAGGTGGGAAAATTTTCAAGAGATTGGTTTAGAATGAGCACGAGGCTCGTGCAGATGATGTAATAAATGGGCCTGGAAAATACGACGATGCGATTGAAGCCGTGCGTTGGCGAGGATGCGTCTGGTTGGACAGATTTTAAGAGAGAATATTGACAGCCCGCGGTTACGAAGCAGAAGATAAAGGCAAAGATGTCTTTGTAGAAACCTTGCTGTAAGAGAAAGAGACCCAGACCGGCCACTATGAGCGCCAACATGGTCGATGCGATGGTTTCCAAGGTCGTCAGATTACGATCAAGTAGCGCTAATAAGGCCAATCGATCGAACCTGAAAAATATTCAAAATTAGATCAGTTGTTGTACACTCATTCCGGCGGTTTATAAATGTATAATTTCAACAAACAGAACCTTAATTTAACATGTGACAGTCCACCAATTTTCCATTTGTAATAGTGCTTTGTGCTTTTTGATTTCATGTCTCTCGTTTCCTCCAAGCAATCCATAATACGATTCCAACTCAGTCCATTATTCAATTCTGATTCTTGATGAGGAGCAAGGACTGAAGTCGAGTTATTTCTATAGCGGTTTTCAAAAGCTAATATTTCGGCGTACACTTCTGGATGTAAGTTGCCAATTACTGTTTTCCACCTTTGGCAGGGGTCTGTTCGGGCCCATTCAATTGTTCGTAGTATACACTGATTTGAGCCACCTTGAAGAAATGTTACAAAACTTTTAATGACCAATCAAAAAGAAACCATAACTATCCCTCGCCCTTTATCTATTTAATATAAAACTAAAAAATAATATTTGTTTTATTTTAATCTGAAAAATCTATCCATGTCAAAACTTATAAACTACCTTCATTAGACGAAACCATATTCTGCGGCAGTGAATTCTGAGTCTTCGTCTGACTGGTCGCCGGGCTCGACAGCACTGGTGGTGTGTCAATAATAACCGTCAAATTTCCCGAATTAAGTGACAAATCGCTAAAACTGGGACTTAAATCGGGCGTGGGGTCGTACCGCGGACTCAGAGGGCGCTGCTGTACTCTGTTCAGCGGACTCGTCAATGTCTTCTCCGCGTTTGGCGGAATTTGTGCGACCGACGCGACACCTGGACCCTTCTCATCAAAAGCATAAGTCATAAGCTTGCCATTCTCATGGAAATAGTGAACCGCACCCTCTGACGTGTCATTATGACTAGTCGCCAGATGAAATTCGTCGCCATTGTTGAGAAAGTAGCCATATTTACTGTACAATCGTAATGGCGAGAGGACGCCACTGCTGCTAGCGTTGTTTTCTCGGTTCGCGCAGCCAACGAAAACGAAGCTGTTATTTCGTGCCGCCCCCGCGGTGTGGCGCGCGGGATTGAGAGGTCGCGCCTGGCGCCGTGGCGCCCTCTTGCCAACAGACTGTCGGCGACTTATACGCCGACCGTCCAAGTGACTCTCTGAGCTAACTTTTGACGTTGCCGGGGTCTCGGTGGTCGCCACCGTTAGTGCTTTTGGCCGGTTTTGCTTTGGAATGGCGCCTTGTTGGCGCTTACTGTCCATCTCAGGCTGCGGCAATAGTTTGCGTTTTACCTCGTTTTCCACACTAAGGTTAGTCATGCTCGATGAACCTGAGTCCGAGTCTTTGGTGTGAAGGTCTATGAGAAACAGATGACGTTAGTGGTGTCAATATTCGTTGAAAAATATCAATACGTATTTATGTTTTTAATAATAAACGTGGCAAATTTAAAGACGTTAATTTGCTCTCTCTATTTTCAATTTAAAAGACAAATAGATTACGATCAGTTCACGTTTTAATTACAATTAACTTAAGGTAATTCTTCATGCTTTCATTACTAGAATAGTGTTTTTTTTTTAATGATGGTGTTCAATTGATTAATTAATTGAAATAATTCAGCAATTCTATCACTTTGGGAGAATCTCACATATTTTTTGATTACCAAAGTTTCCTTTTTGTTTAAATGCACTAAATACCAAAAGTTTTGAGACGAACAATAACGTTTTGTCAGTTCAAAATTAATTTAAAAATTATGTTTCAAACTGCTCAAATCAAACATTTACTAAATCATTTTTAGCTATTCTAATTTCATTATTAAAACTTGTAATTTGAAATAACATTAACTCCTGGAAATTCAACGCGAAGAATCACCTTGACTCTTAACATTTTAATTTGGATTATGATTATGTTTTCTATTTAGTCCCATGCAAAGTATATGAAAAACCCCTATGTATATTTAAAACTACAATGTTTCAATATTTTAGTACAACGCCTTTTGATCCAGATTTTTGTTAATTTTATATTCAAATACTTTTTACTTATTAATAAAATAAAACTCTTGGCTGATTCGACCAATTTAATCTGTTTTATAATTCCTCTATGTAATTCAAATAAGTTTGGATAAAGATTATAAGGATATTTGAATCTCCCTTGTAAATCAAGTTATGCATAATATTTTCAAAGGATGGAAATTGCTGCATTAAAGAAGGGATTTTTTAAGAGAGCATACGCAAAAAGAGAACATATATGGAGAAAGATTTAAATGTGTATTACATCAGATCTTTCTTCTATAAACATATTTAAATAAAATTACATTTACATTCATGCTGACGATTACATTTCATACACGTTTTTGTTATCAAAACAGACATTTCGTTATAAGTGAAATAAATCAGCATGCACGCTTTTTGCAAAATTTCATACAGCAAGCAGTCATTTTTCATTGCAACAATAAAAAACATAAAAAAAAAATTAAAAAAAATTATACATTTAACTTAATATATTTTAAACATATAGTTAATGCGATATCTGGACTGGAACTTAAATCGTGCATATAGTTGTTGCATGTGTTTTACAAGATTTTGTTAAATGTCATTAGGAAAAAGAAAAGTTACTTTAAAAAATTAATGATAAATCTTGTGATCGATGTTACAAAAGATAACTGAATACAATTTTTGTTTATTATTATATAAATGAACATCTGTTATAAAATAATATTTAAATGATTAGGTTTTGTCAAATTTATTATAATAAAAATAATTATTCATGTATCGAGATTTCAACTGAAGTTGAAAAATCAAAACATTAATTTCAGAAACTTATCTGCAAAACATTGTAAAAAAAAAACAAACCAATCACATTATCATTTTGATTTTAGGGAAACACCTGCAACTTGATAAAACTTACAATCTGTACTGTCTGTTTGGACACTGTCCGATGCATCTGCGTCGTCACGCGACTTCAAATTCCAAAAAACTGGCAGCATTAACCGAAACGAACGCGACATCGCAATATTAAATCATTTCATGGAAAGTCTTTCAGAGAATGAAACAAAACGGAAGAACGAGTTAACAGAAAACGAGTGTTAAAGCGCAGATAAAGTGACAATTCTGTTAAAAAAGAGAAGATAAAAAATGACAGAAAACATAGAAGGTAGAAAATAAGATCTGTTGTTTATTCTCAGGACTCACTTTTGTTTGTCCAGGATTCGACTCCAAAATCGTCCTCCTCGAAGAGCCAGTCGATGCCAACGATACTACCGGTGTTGGCTGAGTCTTCGAGATTCTTCGACTTATCAACATTTTTTCGCGATTTCTCGCGCTCCCTATCATTCGCAGACAATTCCCAACTACTTTGACTAGCATTGCTGTATCGTTTTTTCGACATCGTTTCGAATTCTTCAATCAGGGCGTCTTGAGAATTTGTGGAAGTTGATACCATTGCATCGTTTACGTAACTTAAAAAGACAATGTATTTTATTTTATTTAATTGAAAAAAATATAATAAAATTTAATTAAATTTTTATTTTGTCATGTATTTCTTACAACAAACAAATCATCTTCATAATTTTTTGACCTCTGATTATTACAAAAAAAATTATTTTAAAACACATGAAAACATCAAACATGGATTTAAAAAATTGTAAAGTGTTCCTCACCTTTCATCTAATTCATCACGATTAGGAGGGCAGTTCGAAATATCTTCTTTTTTTGCCAGTTGTTTACTAAACTCACTGATATTACAACCTGTATGATTGAAATTAAGTAAACGTTCGCTAATTTGTTCAGCAATCGGGTGTACCGTGTCATCAAGAGGCAATTGAAGAAGCCTATTGCGTTTTAAAGTGTTTTGTGGTAACGCCTGAAAATAAATATAATAAATAAATACTTGCAACATTCATTACTTAATTAATTCAATTTGATTGACGTTTTTTATATAATGTATAGCAAAAATTATTAATCTTTATATTAATACAATACATCCTGATTTATAGTATATATACCTTCTTTGAATTAATCGTTTCCAAACTCTGGGGGTGAAGAGGCAAATTATTGTCGTCTGTCGAATTAGTGTTTTTACTAAATGACGCTCCAATGACTTCCAGACTTTGTGGATGAATTAGCTGCATAGACTTTTTTGGTATCATCTATATCACAACAATTTATTAATATAAGCATATATTATAAATTATAAATTACAAAATATACAAATAAGACCAAAGGTACAAAACATGTAAAGGAAAAGTATCAATTAAAAATGTTACGCACTTCTAATGATTGAGGATGCGATGAAATGTTATTCTTATCTGTGCTCTCATTATTCGAAATGAGCTCGAGACTTTGCCGATGGTCCGCGAGCATTTTTTCTTCCATCTCAAGGAAGGCTTCTCTCCTGACAAAGAGTTTTCTCCATCGTGAAAACTCGTCATTTTGTTCTAGCTCAAGTGAACTTGTCTGTTTCAGGTGACTCTCTGACTCAGTTTTTTCTAGATTATTCTCCTTGTAATGACTATTTCTTGAATCCTCAGATGCGTGCCTGCAGAGTTTTCGCACTCGTGGCATGTCATCCTCAGCGATCACAAGACATTTTTGACGAGATCTGTCTCGCTTCAATCTATGTTCTGCAATAAAAGAATAATACAAATATATAATAAATTGCAAAGGCAAATGCATCGACAAAAAGTGCAAATTCTTGAAATAATAAAAACGCAAACTAATTCTTTCAGCGGCGATGGCCTATGTATGAATCATCTTTTAATTTTTTTTATCATTTTTATTAAAAGAATTAAAATCTAACATTAATTTTAAATACAATACCTCGTTTATTTGGCTGCATAACATTAGTTTGCCACGTATCCACAGTATCTACTTTAAAAGGTATACTTTTACGATAATAAAATTGCGTTAATTCTGGTTCGAGGTTTGGATTTGGAGTAGGCGGTTCCTGCGCCACTCGAATCTGCGAGGCCTCTTCAGAACTTTCAGAGCTATTCTTGCGATGAATCTCGACCTTGAGGTCGATCGTTGAATTGGGCTTGTCACGTGTGTAGTCTGAAATGATGCTATCTGCATCAGCGTTCGGCAAATTTGGCAAGCTTGGCTCTTGAAACGAGTTTCGAGAGGAACATTCCACTGGTGGTGTATCCGTTTTACCTATAAAAACAATATTTATGAGTAATTCAGTTATTTCATTTTTCATTCTTGTCAAATCGTTATATTTGATTCCCTTAATTTAAATTATGAAAAGTTTCATTTTGTGCTATATTTTGCACAATTTTGAGAGTTGTGTAACAAGTGTGAACAATTTTATTAAAATTTTTTCTCAAGTTCAAATTCATTGGTAAAAGAATGTGCAATGCATTCATGCAGTTATTATTTTTGATGCATTTACTTAATAAAATAATTGAATCTAACAATTGAATGAAAATTCTTAAACTTAAATTCGCATTGAAACCTAATATTGCACTTTCATATTGCTTATAAAAAGTTGCTAATTAATGTTTGAAAACTTAATTCGAAGGTGTACAAAATACCATTAAGAACTTGTAACTCGATTCCCAGGTCCATTTGATCCTGATTTGGCTCTCGCCTTTTGTGTTGGAGAGAACGGCGCTTCTCATTTTCAGACTTCAACTGATTTATGATTTGACTTGGCTCTTCCAAACACTCGGTTGTATCATACACGCAGTGTAGCACGTGGTTGATACATTTGATAGTTCCAAATAAGGCCAATATTGATGAGCAATAAGCCAGCCATACGTAAAGCGATGGTGGAAAATACTGTAGAAAATATATTCAATTAGAAAATTAAGTTTTTTACAAGGCAACTCATCTTGATGATGGTTAATTATTTTTTTTATTCATTAACATTTATTAGTGTTTATTAATATACAAAAATTAAATATTAAATCATTGTTTCCTTCAATTAGTAACTGTAATAAACTATAGTATTGATAATAATAATATTAAATAATTGATTAACTGACAAGAACATTTTTAATGAATAACAGATAACGCAAAAAGTGTCTTTTACAGGTAAATTTAAAAAAAAAAGCTTTTTAATTCTCTTAATAAATTATTAATGACGGATATTGATACTTAATAATTGATAATTTTACTGACACTTAAAAATTGTAATTAAATTAATAGGTAATGTATGTATACGTACTCAAATAGATCAAGCAAACGTAGAAAACAAATTAAGAGGGGGCAATGTAAAAATATATATATGTTTACAGTGACGAGGAGGAGGGATAAGAAGGAAAATCAAAATGAAGTGAGAAAAATGGGTTATTTTTACTAACATAAAAAAGTAAACAAAGGACAAGAAATGGAAAGCAGTGGAAGGAATAAAAAGGACTATCAAAATTAAAATAAATACATAATTTTTTTTTAAGATAAAGTAAACAAAAAATAAATAAATAAAACGGACAGTGGAACGATAAAAGTGAAATGATAACGAAGGGAACAAATGTTGTTTTAATCTACTGACCAGGTAAATGGTGTAGGGCAGACACAGCAGGAACAGCCATACGTAGAGGTGAAAGGTGTTGGAGAAGACGTCGAGGTGTGGGTCGTAGAACCAGCCGCCTGTCAGGCTCGCCCAGACGCCTTGTCGCAGTATCTCGAGAGTTTGCGAACCCATGCCAAGAGCGCCCGGTTGGCCTCGTTCACCATCTTTCCATCGCGACTCGCGAGCGTGACAGTTGGACCACGTCCGGCTGCTGGTGCGCCAACGGCCTCGTGTCTGCGAACATCGTCAACCACCTCGGGGCCTCGCTCGCGCTCCTCGCCGCATGCACCTGCACGTCTGATTTAATCAATGGCCTCCTCCGCGCACTCACTGACACACACCGCGGCCATCTTCATTGCACTTCTGCACCCCCGTGCTCGTATTCTCTCGCTCTCGCTTCTTTTCCCGTGTCATATTCGCCGGCTGCTGCTACGAGATCTGTTTTACCGACCGATGTTACTTTATATTGTACTTGTACATACATTATGATAAAATGCTACGAGACCTGCCTTATCGATTGATGGTAGAACAGGTGTGTGAATATATTAGCGATGGTGTCATATATATATATATATACATATGACACGGTACTATATATCATATATTTAAATTATATTGGGTCGCAAATACACTTTGATGTGATTTATAAATATATATTTATAATGTATATAAACATATTTACAGTTCAAAATAATCTGAGGTCACCTTTTGCGAGATCTAAGAATACCTTCTGCAACCTTTTAGGTTTAAGCTATCAAAAATTAAAAATCTAAATTCTAAAGCAACTCTATTGATTGTAAATGAAAATTTTAGTGATTACAATTTTTGAATTTTAGGTTCTAGAAAGTAAAGAAATTATAGCAAAGCCAAAAGAAATCAAGTAATCAAAAAATCAAAGGATCAAGTTACGTACTGGTATTAGTTTTAAAAGATATTAATCTGCGCTTAATCTATAAGAGAGAAAACAGTATAAATAAATATAATTACAAAATTTATTGAACAAAATCATTAAAAATGTTCAATGTACAGAACGCTATAAATATATATTATATGTCTCATTGATCGACGTCGCGCGATTGCTTTATATATAAATTAAAAACAAGAACAAGATCGTGTAATCTACGGCAGGAAAAAGAGACGGGAAGAGCAAAATGAACGAAAGTGAAAAGGAATAAAGATTCAACAAAAGGATTAACAATTAAGCGACTTCCATTTGATTTGTTTGAGTTTTTATAAAATGTTTACACGGGACTTTTTTATTTACAAAATTATGAGCGGGATAAGAGGCAAAGTGTAAGAAACAAAAAGGGAAGAAAAGAGCTCATAAAGGGAGTAGGGGATGAAGAAGTATGAAAGAAATGGATTTAGTTGAGCGTGCCGCGGCACTGAGGCGCGCCGCATAGACACGGAATCTTGTCGTCTTCGATGGGGAATTTGTAATCATACGTGATCTCCTCGTTGATGCCAATTGGCTGCTTACTATAAATCACAATCTTCTTTTGGCTCTCAATAGTGATTACCTTTGCATAACAGTTTGGCTGAAATAAAAGATTCAAACGATTAATAATTTTGCATCAATGAATACTTTTTAGTCTACTTCAAAACTTATTGAATTTTTAAAGCTGTATTAAGAAATAACTAAATTTTATAAATTGAAGTTAATAATCTCAAAATAATTAGGAGTAATTAGGAGAATGTGTGATATTGAATCAAAATATTAAGCGAATTCAGGATGATACTAACATTGCAACTGTGGTTGATAAACCGTGCGAGGTTTCCGCACTTGGTTGCGTCAATGATAGTGTCAAGATCAATACGGAAAAGATACGAGCTGCCGATTCCTGTGGCCTCGTACTGAGCCTCCCGTAGATCTGCTACGACCGGTCGCACCATCTGGCCGACGTATTCAATAACCATTTCGTCTGCTGCGATCGGCTCCATTGCAAACAGTCCCCAGTCATGAATGCCTGACTTTGCAAATTTGAGTTGTTTTTTGCGGAACTGCAAACAAGAAAAGATATTTATATTAACATGTAATAAGATATTATATTTGTAGAAAATTTAAATCAAAATATATAAGTAGCTATACATTGTACAAGAGTATTAAGCTATTGATAAGGATGAAAAAATGAACTTTTTAAAACGGGGACAGGAAAGTACTATTTCCCGCCTGGAAATAGGTCTAAAAAAGAGTACTTCCCATGGACATATTGCAAAAATAAGATATACACACCTTCAACTGGTTAAACTTAAGGAGATCGCTGTCGGTGTCAATACCAAAAGCTGTCAGCAAGCGGCGCTGGTTACTTCGCGCCTCTCGCGATAGTGCCTGCATTTTGCCAGTTAGAGCTTTAGAACTGAGACCATTGGTCACGCCATCGCTACTGATATACATGCCACTTGTGTCTTCAATGTCGTTGCTACGCTGAATGCTTTGTGCATAGTGGTGCTACAAAAAACAAGCAAAAATTTTATAAACTGATATTACAATAAACTAACCAATGAGAATATATCCTAGGCTATCGTATCCATATATAATGGAAGACTAGGCTATCTCAAATTTTGGTTGAAGACTATGCCATTTAAAAATTTCCTATTTAAAAATACATGTAAACTTTTCAGATGACATAGTCTTCAACTAAAATTTGAGATAGCCTAGTCTTCGTCTAGGGCATTGATATTATATATACACTTTTTATCTGAATAAATCAGAGATGTCGCTTTATCAACACAAAACTGAAACCCAAATCCATACCTTATGTTTGGCTTTTTCCTTAACATCGACCTTATAATATCCCTCAGTGCGTGCACAGCCAGTGACATGAAGCCTGGTATCATCGCGTTTCCTTCTTTTAGCCGGACTCGGTAAATCAGTGACTGGATGGTCCACCCAGTGGGTGTCGTTGAGCCAATAACCCTGGCTGTCGTCCGCGAGCAGCGCCTCGTAGCTGCGCCTCAGGTACTCAACGTCTTCAGCATCGATGCCCCGCGTCAGGAATTCGTATAGCACTGCCATCTCCGACATGAGATCGCGCTCTTTGTAGCACACCTCGGTCGGCACAGGTGGTGCAGGCGGCACCACCGTCGGCTGCGTCTTGCGAATCGGTTGTGCGTTCGCACGAATGTTCTCCTTCTCCCGTTCGTGATTCTGGTACTGATACAACTTCGAGTACTTGTGCACGCGCTTCTTTTCCGTCTTCTCGGACTTGTCCTTGTGCTTGGCTGGTTTCACTGGCGTGCGTGGCTTCGTCGCCGCCGCTGGTGCAGAAATCGACTCTGATGTCGTCGGCTGCGCCGGTGGCAGTGAGTACGTGTGATCCATGAACACATGAGATGCTTGGGAACTCGGTGTACCTGGACTTCGCTGACCGTTCAGTCTTAACTCCGATTCTGCTTGGTGTCTACAAAGTTTACAAGACGATTTAGATTAGATATCATATTTTGTGTTAGTTTAATAGATATATCAAGTAATGTAGAGATACCTTCGCAAGTAAGGATAATCTGTAAAACTCTGATTTGAATACAAGATTTTAGTAAATAGAATTTTTAAATTTTTAATTTTCACATTTTTAATTTTTTAATTACATTAAGGACAAGTTCCTACAGTAAAATAATATATTTCAGTGGCAAATTCCAATACCCAATTAAGTAATATGACTTTGTTTTAGAGATATTCAAATTTCAAAAGGAAAAATTCTGTGTTGAGCAGATAAAACAACTTTATAAAAACAATATTAATAAATTACAAACAAAAAAAAAAAAACCGCATGATTTTAATGAGTTATACTTAACTGGTTATTAGACGATTAAGTCATGTGCTATTCGTATTTAATATTTTGTTAGCTTTTATCCGCCAGAAGAGAATTATTATATTAAAAAAATAGAATATTTTGTGAAAAATGTATTTTACTCTTTACACCTTGCTTTACGGGTAATTACTGATTACTATGTCATAAATACTTTTGAGCTGTATTGTGTTAAAGATAAATTCTGAAAAAAACATTTGTTTACTTCTGGCAACAAAGAATCTTAATCTTTAACGTTTCCTATTCTTGTTTACCAAACAAAAATAATGCATAATTTGGACCCAAATAGCATCCAAATAAATAATGAAAATGCTTAACATTCAAACACTTTTTTTTTTACAAATTTCACCTTGATTAACCCAGGAGGCTATGG
Source organism: Aradophagus sp. ZL-2020 (assembly GCA_022817685.1). Taxonomy (NCBI): domain Eukaryota; kingdom Metazoa; phylum Arthropoda; class Insecta; order Hymenoptera; family Scelionidae; genus Aradophagus; species Aradophagus sp. ZL-2020. The sequence continues at coordinate 334 of JABFOV010000497.1, read as the reverse complement.
TCTTTTATGGTCCGGCGCGACCACTCCCGGGTTAATTTTAACCTGCGAAAATATTCTTATTTTTCGTTTATGCACACAAGCCCTTTTTTTTTTTTTTTTTTTTTTTTTAAACAAAAAAAAAATATTACTGACTAAAAAAAAAAAAATAAAAAAATATTTTTTTTTTTGTAAAAAATTTTATTTATTTTAAATATATAAAAACAAAAAATTTCAATCAATAACTAAAATATTTTTATTTAAAAAATTATAAAAAAAAAAACTTGATAATTTTCATAAGGTTTTTTTTTATTTTTTAAAACATTGAAAAACTTAAAATGTTAACAAACAAATTGAT